>JAODUO010000522.1:150000-155000 GCA_025642075.2 Ridgeia piscesae
AGGGAGCTATGGTGGATAAGCAAGGTTGAAAAGGTATGTTTTAAGTGTCGGCGGAATATACCAATATGTTCAACTTATCCAACACTAGAAGGAAGCACATTCCCACGAGTTGGTGCAGATACAGAAAAATCCTATAGCCTCAATATTGGTATTGATTTTAGGGACAAAAGGTAAATCAAGTCTAGATGATCGAAACTGGATAGGTGTTCTTGCAGAAGTAAGCAATGAATGTAAATACGATTGTTGCTTACAGGAAAGTGCCTTGTAGGTAATGGTACAGATCTTAAAGATGATACGATATCGGCCAGCAAGGCAATGCAGAGACATTAGAAGCAACAATTCTACTAGTTGCAATAGTGTTTTTTGCAACAGATAACTCTGTTTTATATGCATTCAACTTTAATCTACTTTCATGCATCCAGTGAAAAATGTCATCAAGACAATTTCTAAGTTGCTGTAAAGAAAAAGGAGAAGACAAGGAGATATAAATCTGTATATTGTCTGCATGAAGATGATGACTCAAATGATGATCACTAACAGCTGAACTCAATGGAGTTGTGTACAGTGTAAAAAGTAACGTTCCCAAACCTGAACCCAGAGGAACACTACATGAAATATTAGGTGGTGACGAACAACACTCCCCAATCTTAACTGTCTGGAGTCTACGACTAAGATAAGATTTAAACCAACTCAAAGCTACACCCGATACACCATACGACAAAGACAAACGATCCGCGGGAATAGTACGATTAATAGTATCAAAAGCAGCTGAGATGAAGCAAGGTAAGTGCTGTAACTTTACCATTATCATTGTGCGAAGTTACATTATGGTGCGTTTTAACACATTTCAGTGCTGCTATTATGTTTTTTTATCAATTTCATGCGTTGCACCAATGTTATTACTGGCATATTAATGTGTATCTTAAGACAACTATCCGTTTGATTTTTTTAATGTAAAATAAATGTTTTTTGGTTTATCGTGAGACGCGGTACAATGTCTTGTACCGCGTCTCACTGCAATAAATTTAGGGTCTAAATACTGACCCAGATAACCTGGATAGTGTGGTTCCATTGTAGAATTTCCACGCAAGTAGCGAAAAATGTCCTCGGTAGAAACCTTGACATTATTAGTTGTAGGGCTATTCTCGGACATGAATGGTTGCCAAAATCAAAGACGACAGCTTGCTGTTGACGAAGGTTTATGCGAAGTTCGTCAGACAAACACCATTATATTTGTTTTGCTTGAGTGTGAATGTCTTCTCTTATTCGTGTCGGATTTATTGCTTTGTGACGAGCGTGAAGGTTGTTTTTTTCGAGGCCGAAAAATTTTCAGCAGGTCCCCTATGGCGCGACCCCGGGCAGCGAAGTGGCATTGAAACTCTGACCCAGTCACCCTCCAATATTAATTATTCGTTGGGTGTTTGGTTGATCAAGATCAATGATAGTGATTAAGTTTCTTATATTTTCGTTTCAACTGCAATAAGAAACGAATTCTAATTCGCCGATCCCAGCTCTGCAAAATAAAAACAATTATTCTAATTCGCAGAGCTGCACTCTACCAACTGGAATCCATTTCTTTTCGCAGAGGTAAGCTTTGTGAATGAAATTAAATTTATAATTAAGCAAAGCTTTTAATTTCTTGTAAAAAGAGTGCGAAAATGCCCCTGTCATTGGGTGATTTAACACAGAATGATCAGACTAGAGATATTATGGCCATCTTTTTTTAAATTATCCGTGTTCCGTACAAGAGGTTTCGCGTACGCTGTTCCTCTTCATAAATGGACAGGTTTAGAATGTTATTTAAACTAAGTTGTAAATGTATTCGTGGTGGGCACTGCCAGGATGTTGTTACATAGACCGTGATACTTTCTTTTCACATTGATGAAAAACTAGCCGGGAAATATCATATAAACAGAGTGAAAACTAGGCTATCTAGAGCAGTTGGAGTAATGTATAGAGCAAGTCATATCTGAGGAAGCAACGGTTTATTTACATTGTGTTACTCACTCTTCGTACCATTAATGAGTTACTGTTGTGAAGTTTGGGGAACTACATATATCGCCAATATATATATCATTACAATCTTTAAAAAGATGGTGCTTAGATTGATATGTGGTGTTGACATAATTTACAATACAAATATGCTATTTATTAGATGTAAATTACTAAAATTTCAAGACTAATATATCTTAAGATATTGTCAATTATGTATAATGTGTATAACAGTTTACCATTATCTGTCAATGTGCAGTGGTTGTTTACAAAAGAAACACGTACACACTCTTCCCGAGTTCAGTATCAATAAAATTATGTCCGACAATGTGCTCGAACCAACATTAAGTTAATGTGTTTAGCAACTTATGGGGTTAAAAGCTGGGACACGATGTATCTCAGTACTATAATACTGCCAACATTCCATGAATTTGTGTGCATTTTAAAAATTATGATGATCGACAAATATAACTAAACAAAGATCACTGATCAAAAACGGAATATTTAATTCTAGCTAGCACTTCATTATTATCTTCAATACGTGAGCATATAATTATGATGGTATTTTAATTTATTTCAAAACAGTATAATAACTCAATTGTCAAATAAGTACTACTATCTTTTTTATTTGTTTTATCGCTGAATAGCAGCCAATGATAACCAACGCTGTACTATTATGGAATATCTACCATCGTCCATATTTAAGCAACATAAATGATCTACGGGGTATAGAAATACAAGAGTTTCTGTCAGTTTCTGGCATGATAATACGGATGTATGTAGCTGCTTACGTTAACGTGATACTCTCGTACTGTCGAGTGTTGGACTGATCACATCAAGTGCAGCGCTCAGCTGGGGTTGTCGGCCGACCCGCCACCCCACCACCCAGCGGCGAACGTAGCTCTTGCCTGCCACCGCTCCGAGAGGAGAGGCGTACTCAGTCAGTCTTCTGTCATTCAATAGTGTAGCACCAGGGACAGTTTATCATCGCCACCACGGTCATGGATGTGCCAGCTATGGCATATGAATTACTAACGAGCACGAGGAAACTATAAACGCGCCTACGAACTGCATCCCGTCTCAATAACAGCGTTGTCAGTTGTCGTCATTTCACGACGACACCGCAGGAAAAAACACTGCTACGATGCGCCTCGCTCGCTCTGTTGTCGTGTTGTTCGTGCTCAGTTTGCGTGCGGCGTCGGTGACTTGTCGGCCGGCAATGGACGATGTTAGCGGCAGCGATCTGCGGACACTCAGCGAGCAGATGCTGAAGCTATTGGACGTGGAGCATAAACCTCACCTGACTGAATCCACGTCCTCGGTGCCCGACTACATGACAGTGTTGTACAGAGACATCGAAGACGCGAAGAACAGCCACAATACACCGCACTCGGGCTCCGTTTGGGGTCTACAACTGCGCGCCGGTGAGCTACTTATTGATAGATATATAGACAGCGTTTGTTTCTTACCACGACCATTGAAAAACTTTCAGAAACCTAAACTGTCTGGGGTAATGTTTGGAGAAAACAGGCTCTTGATGATATCATTCACATATGTAACATGACAATGGTCATTCTTAATGTCTAAAACTAAGTTTTTTGTGATACTACGAAATCATGCCACGTTCTAACAATAACGTGGATTTGAAATGTTTATCATTTTTCTTTGGGATCAGAAACCACTCTCTTCAAACCTGCAAACTGGACGTGAAATACTGTCGAATGGTTGGGTTGGTATTTATCAGGCAAAGTACAAGAGTCGGCCACACTTTAACACATTCCTGGTGCCAGAGACTTCATCTGAAATGTAGTTTTGTCTTCATTCAACCATGTTTGTATTGTATCATAATGGCCATTTATATTCACTCTTAATAAAGGTCATTTCAATAGCAATAATAAACGTCTAAATAATTTACATTCGTGGACCAACTGTGCTTCCAATGAGTAATACACTGCATTACTCAATCTTGTACGACTGGTTACACTTGTTTGTCAGAGCCGGTGTTTTTACTGTTATGAAATATCATATCTCTGGAAATAATGGTTATGGCGCTACATTAATTACGTTTCTGTTGGTGTGTTCCATACTACAGCGTATGCACACTTGCGAATTGCTGGTTTTTGGGTAGTTGTGAGGTGGACACACTGGTCTAATTGAAATATTTGAAATATTGTCATACAATTAAAATATATCTTTATTTTAAGTAATAGCAATATCTTCTGAGTTGTGAATAGCGCGAGAGGCTATAAATATGAAATTTAAGGAATATTTTTTATATTGGACTTGTTTCTAAATGAGGATATGTTTGCCTTATGTCTACATATGGAGGCTACTTTTGATTGTTGCCAAGGCAACCACGCATGGCTGATTGACTTGTAAACACCACAGGCACGTGTCTACAGCCAACGAAGGCTGGAGGTCTACGAAAATGTATTTTCTACAATTCATGTTCCGGAAACCCAGCTAACAAAGTACGATTCGGCACTGTGGCTAAATCCAGACCAACCCATAATTCGCCGTTATAGTTGTATGACAGTGCATTAGTCCTATCACTCAACGTCATCACAGGCACAAATATCGCCAACATCTTGAGAGTTAACACAGTTGTTAAGCCCAAAGAGCCACCCGGTTTGCGTCAACATACGATGTTTTATATATATATATATATATATATATATATATATATATATATATATATATATATATGTATGTGTGTGTGTGTGTGTATGTGTGTTGTGTGTGTGTGTGTGTGTGTTGTACGTGTGTCGTGTGTGTGTGTGTGTGTGTGTTGTGTGTGTTGTGTGTGTACGTGTGTAGTGTGTGTTTGTTGTGTGTGTGTGTGTGTGTGTGTTTTACGTGTGTGTTGTGTGTGTTGTGTGTGTGTGTTGTGTGTGTGTTTGTGTGTGTGTGTGTGTGTGTGTGTGTGTGTGTGTGTGTGTGTGTGTGTGTGTGTGTGTGTGTGTGTGTGTGTGTGTGTGTGTGTGTGTGTGTGTGTGTGTGTGTGTGTG
>JAODUO010000522.1:170000-257500 GCA_025642075.2 Ridgeia piscesae
GGCGAGGCGGGGCGAGGCGAGGCGAGGCGAGGCGAGGCGAGGCGAGGCGAGGCGAGGCGAGGCGAGGCGAGGCGAGGCGAGGCGAGGCGAGGCGAGGCGAGGCGAGGCGAGGCGAGGCGAGGCGAGGCGAGGCGAGGCGAGGCGAGGCGAGGCGAGGCGAGGCGAGGCGAGGCGAGGCGAGGCGAGGCGAGGCGAGGCGAGGCGAGGCGAGGCGAGGCGAGGCGAGGCGAGGCGAGGCGAGGCGAGGCGAGGCGAGGCGAGGCGAGGCGAGGCGAGGCGAGGCGAGGCGAGGCGAGGCGAGGCGAGGCGAGGCGAGGCGAGGCGAGGCGAGGCGAGGCGAGGCGAGGCGAGGCGAGGCGAAACCTTGTCGTTAAAAACGGATCAATTCTATAAAATAATAAAACTGAATGTTGATGTCGTTTTAAATAACACACATAAAAATAGTGTGTGTACATTGTGTGTATCAAGGTTATTACGACGTAAGCACGAATCACGAAGACGATATATTATTTATATGATATATTTACCATCGTCAACCAACTAGTAATAAAAGTAAATAAAATGTGTCCCACTCTACATGTGAACCAGCGGTTAAACATTGTTTTAGTAGCCTATGCCTTCAGGCATATGCCTAAATACTGTATCTGTATCGAGCTATCACATTTGGCACAGCTACACAACAAACAATAGTAACTTACTTACATGCACTTAATGTCGCTTAACCCCACTAAGTACGACATTCTTCGAAATGAACTCTAGCAGAGTTGTGTTTGGGCGAGCTCTTTCAGTCGAGATCGCAAGGACTTCCAGGTAATATTTTGATGTAAGTTTCAACAACACACGCAATTACGGTGGCATCACCTGAAGTGTTGATCACTCAATTATCTCGACACGGAAAACCGCCAAATACATACAACACGCAAGTAGATAGCTACAAATAAAGAATATTATGGGAAATTCGTATCCATTGCTAGACCAGAAGTCAACGGTCTAAGAAAACGAATATATAAATAATCGAATGGATATCGGCACCAAAGGAAAAGATGCACTTGCAATACCCAAAAAGGTGGCCACAAGTTTTCGCCGCATTAGCGATGCCAAATGGAGCTCACACGTTGGATTTCACAGCAAGTTCCCACAAGACATGCGGCTACTGCGTTAAGCTACTGGAACAGTCATGTATTAGCCATACACTGGTGTGTGTTCCTATGATTTGAAACACAGGTGAGTGAACTCAATATATGACCTCTCAGCACTGATGGTTGGACGAACGAGCGTGACATATCTAAGAGTAGGGAGCTTCAAGTGGTTATATTTGAATGACGCCAAGGAATGTTCATCAGTATGAAAAGCAATCGAATATCAAAAATACATTGTCATGCTGGTAAGCGAAAGTCATCCCAACATGGCGGTGACGGATTTCTAGCTAATGAAAGCATCGTATATTCTGATGTAGTGAACTCTTTCTATTTGTTTTTTATTAGACTAGAAATTATGATATATATCTTATATATCTTAAGACGAAGTTGCGGTGCGAACCAAAGCAAAATAGCTAAGAACAAATTACAATAATATATTCTTCTGATATAACGTGTTTACCGCTGAATTAAAGTTGATAGGACGCAGGCTTTTGGAATGCTTTCACACTACCTTTGTACGGAGATATAATCTCATGAGCTCTTCATCTGCTTAAACCAAGTATTCTTTGCCTCATTTATTTTATACAACCCACTTGAACTACTATATACAATACTATATGTACTGTGTGACAACGTGTACTAGCGCAGATGTATGGTTTATGATGTCGTCAGTGCACGTGGCGATTGCTCACAAATGAGTCAGCGCAGTACTACGTTGAACACATCAATCACAACCACACGTGCGTTTGTTTTCTTCGATACATTAGTGTTATCTAATCGAGATATAAGTGATGAGCTTTGGTCAAAGCGCCCTTTGTCCTGGCAGAAGGTGAAACGGTACTTGGTTCTAGTAATAATAAGTATGGAAAACTTGGATCGGCATTGGGAACAACGTGGATAAAAAATTTGTTCAGGCCAAAAACATGTTCCACGAGATGAAACATTGCACCGGTATAACTCGTAAGTGGGTGCTTGTGTTTGCGTGCGCGGATACACTGACGGGCGTTCGCGTGTGCATATGGTAGCATGTGGCTCATATAATACTCGTTATTGTTTCGTGTCAACACTTTAACCGTTACTTAATTTTACTATATTTATTTTATTATTACTCTACAACCTTACGTTCTGAATTTATAATAAAGTCTAAAAAGCTGATTTTAACACGTACGTCTCTGTATGTATGTATGTATGTATGTATGTATGTATGTATGTATGTATGTATGTATGTATGTATGTATGTATGTATGTATGCATGTATGCATGTATGCATGTATGCATGTATGCATGTATGCATGTATGCATGTATGCATGTATGCATGTGCATGCATGTGCATGCATGTGCATGCATGTGCATGCATGTGCATGCATGTGCATGTATGTAAACATGAATAAATATGTACACGTGTGTTTAGATGTAGGTACATGTATGTACATATATGTACATATGTGTACATGTGTGTGTGTGTGTGTGTGTTTGTGTATGTGTGTGTGTGTGTGTGTGTGTGTGTGTGTGTGTGTGTGTGTGTGTGTGTGTGTGTGTGTGTGTGTGTGTGTGTGTGTGTGTGTGTGTGTGTGTGTGTGTGTGTGTGTGTGTGTGTACGTGTATATACGTGTATGTACGTGTGTACGCGTATGTACGTGTATGTACGTGTATGTATATGTAAGTACACGTGTGTATAAGTGTGCGTGTATGAGTAGTTGACATTTGCCTCTCGGATATCAACCGCTGAGTTCATAGAAGCAAGGCCACGTAAACAAACACTCGAGACCGGGTTGACGCAGTGCTTGAACAATGCCAGGCGACCCCACCGGCGTACTCTAGGTCACGCTCTTGTAATCTATTCATGGCGTGACTGAGCTATCGTGTTCAAATGGAGGCTTACAATCCATTCATTTAACACAGCTCTTTTAAAACAAAACAGAATCCGGTATACGTACGAGTGATTAATGAATGTGTTTACCTTTATGAAACAAAGCATATGTCCACTATAAAAAGGCTTTACCGGTTAACCCTGTCATCGAGGTGATAATCGTCGCCTCGTTTTGCTCGCATCACCGGGGGTTATTACGTAATTCAGCGGGTCACTTATAAGATAAGATAAGCGAGCAGCACACTCTGGAAATTCCGGTAACTGAGTTCACGCAGAACTGTATACAGCGAGGGACGTTACTGAAATACAGTTTTCACATCTGGACAAAAGCATAAGCTTGGCACAGATGATCTTGATGATCCATATATTTTTTATTTTGATGGAAACGACCTGACATTCTGATGCTTCCGCTATTTTGTGAAAAATTTATAAAATGACCGTCATCCGAAATAAAATAAATTAGTTTTCCCCATATCTCAGGAATTGATTCAGCTCGAGCCAAAATGGTGGACTTGAGATATACATTTCCGGGGGTATATATTTCAAACATGTGTGCGTGTGTTTTAACTGCTCCGACATTCACATCGATTCACAAATGTATTATATATTTTACATTATTTCGCCAACTTTCATAGATATCATTTTATAAAGTGGCGGCCGTCAAAGCGAATTGTGTCCTTAATTTTAAAACTACGTCACTCAGAGTTATTACACTTTTGTCAAAATATAAGTTTTCTGGGATACCTATTTCAAATAGATTACATTTTGATCTTGACCGACATTTACATCCGCCATTTTTCCAAGATGTAGGCCTGGTAAACTAATGTTCCTATATCTTGTGATCTATGCCTCCTATTTTTATATCAAGATATAAGTATGTGGATGGGATTTCAGTTTAATCAAACAATTTGCGTTTGACCTTCGTTGATTTTCATATCCGCCGTTTTCCTAAATGGGACAGTTAAAACTACGTTGTCCTTACCTTATGAACTACACCACAGGGCTGATATTTTCGAGTTAAAGTATAGATATTACAACTTCGAAACTAATATATTTCTTTTTCCAACATATAAATCAGCCATTTTAAAGATGGCGGACGTATATAAACAATGTTTCGGTATCGTAAGAACTAAACACACCGCAGTCAATACACAGGTAAATAGGTTGCAATGCAAACAAAATCATTGCTCTTCGACAACGTCCACAATGCATGTCTAAAAACAAAAATACCATATTATTCATACAGCGTAGTTCCACTTTTCAGTTTCGTGTAGTCAGTTTTCAATCTTATTTCCTGGTAAGTTTGTTAAGCTTGCGGTAAGGTTGTCCACGACAGAGTCCAACTCTCACCTAGATCAGCGTGTCACACGTCCACTATATCCTTTTGCCAGAACGTACAACGGCTAGTTAATGATGATGAAGATATTCACGATTCGGAACGAGGACGTTTGTGTTGACTTGTTCCACTGCATAAAGTATCAGCCACACAGACAAAGCACAATCGTTAAAAAACGGCAACAATGCCGACAGACATGTAGACTTGCGTTATGGCAATCTACCTGCACAATCAAATTATTCTTGCTCCACTTAAGGTAATTCGGCCTCTTTCCTGTTGACGTCGCATTTGTATGGTGTTACGTTTGGGGATGACGTTCGCAGACGTCCTTTGGACAATGGTGGGATGTTTGTTTATGACGATGGTAACTCGGCAGCTGTTGACAATCGCAAGCAATGATTGAACTGCCTAAAACGTTGTTCATTCACAATGAGGCAGTCCAGCTACGAGGCAGATCACGGCGTTAAGAACGGAGCATGTGTCATGATTGTGTAGTGAGTGAGATAGTGCAATTTCAGTTCCACGTCGTTTTCCTGATGTAACTCATTCAATTGTGGCTGACAAAAATCGTTCACGTCATGGTACAGCTAGATACTATTATCATGTGATCTAGTAAAACCTAGTAAATCACTGTGTAATCAGATTAAAACAGAGAAGTGAAAACAAACTTATGGATTGGAGAGACTACTTATAATGTTCATCTAAACAGCCAAAATTAATATTTTTCAGTAGCTTTATTCTGAAGCCCAACCGTTTCCCCGGTTTCTCAAATTTGAATAAAATATACTTACTAGGTTTTGAGTGTTGTTCACGTGAGTTCCGGCGCACAGTCATATGACACTTACATTCACAGAGGGAACATTGTATCTACGAACTCTCGCTCGTTTCCCTTTGTCATACCAGGCTCTACTCCCAAATATACAGACAACTGAGGCTCTCGAATGGATGATGCCTTTATAGATATCGGCGAAAATAAAAACAGTTTAAATCAACAACCACAAAACTAGCTCTTTGACAGAAAGTTAACACTGTATGTGACGTATTCTTAAAACAGAAAATATTGCTGGACATTAATTGTTACCCCGATGAATCTAAATCATTACACAAAAATACCAGCTCTGTGGTGGAGTTCTTCATGTATTGACAAGATTGCTTTAACGGCCGCCATTGTGGAGCCTGACTGATATTGAGGTCAACGAAGTTACATTGCAAAATGTTTGAATAAAGTGAAATCCATGTTCACATATCTTGGCGTCGGTCACAAGATATAGGGACTGTAGTTTGGAAAGCTGTATTGTGACAAAGGTATAGCAACTGTGAGTATCGTGTTTTAAAAGTATGCAATAGTTGTTGCAATAGAAAGACGCAAGTGCCGACGAATACGCCACAAATCACGAATGTGGTAGTAATATGTTCGACAAATTTGATAAATGTGTTCTCAAAAATTAAATTTATCATCACAAATGACTCCTAAATGCCGAATTGAAACTGCAGCCATGACAGCCTGATCAAGTAAAGGTATAGGGAAAATCTTCTCAATTTTTTCGCGATATGTCTGTGTGCCAATAATAAGTAATTTTGTTTTATCAGCATTCTGCTTCGGTCTATGCTCAGTCGTCCAGTGAAATTGGCATCAAGACAATTTCTAAGTTGTTGTAAAGAACTATTAGCATCTGAAGTACATAATGATATATACATTTGAGTATCAAGTGCATGCAGATGATGCCTCAAATGATGCCTAATAATAACTGAACTCAATTAAGTTATGTACCATGTAAAAAGTAACGGTCCTAAAACTGAACCCTGAGGAACGCCACATAATATATTTAGTGGTGATGAAAAACAATCCCCAATCGTAACTCTCTGGTGTCTACCAATAAGGTAAGATTTAAACCAGGTTAAAACTATACCAAATACCACAAATACAAATGATCCATGAGAATAGTATGATTAATATTATCAAAAGCACCTGTAAATCAAGCAAGGTAAGTGCAGTAACTTCACCGTTATCCATATTTAAAAGTGATGTCACTATGCACCTTGAGGACAACAGTCTTCGTAGAATGAGGTTTGTGGATGGAGATTGGAACACATTTGACAAATTATTTGAATATGATATCCAAGGCGTTTTGCTACAACCTTTTCAAGTTGACGAAGGTCAGCTGTAAAATACACGACAAATTTTAAAATCGTTATCCACTTATTTATATCTTGATGCCATCTCCACGACTCTAGATGATTTCATAAGATAACATTAATATTTACGGCCACCATTAAAAATATAAATCGATATCCCCGGAAATGTATACAATTTTATATATTGAGCTCAAGATTATGGTTCTATGTGAAGCCATATCTGCGGGAGCATTAAAATCGCAGGCTGTTTCCAACAACATTCTGAAATATTATGGTATCTCCCCCCCCCAAAAATTTTGAAAAATTTTGGCCCTCACTGACTGTTTGTTTTCGTTCCTAGTAATGCAAATGTTATTGTTTGTGCCCCAATAACACCCGCAGGCTATACCCCTGGATTGTGTCTTTCGGGGTTTTCCGTTCCTATTTTTTAATTTTGCAGATGTTTTGTTTGTGTTTTGAATCGCAAAACCGCATGGTGGTGGTGGTGATATATCAGGGTGGTGGTGGTGGTGGTAAGGATGGTGGTGGTGGGGTGGTGGTGGTGGTGGTAGGTGGTGGTGGTGGTGGTGATGGTGGTGGTGGTGGTGGTGGTGGTGGTGGTGTGATGGTGGTGGTGGTGGTGGTGGTGTGATGATGGTGGTGGTGGTGGTGTGGTGGTGTGTGGTGGTGGTGGTGGTGGTGGTGGTGGTGGTGGTGGTGATGGTGGTGGTGGTGGTGATGGTGGTGGTGGTGGTGGTGGTGGTGGTGGTGGTGGTGGTGGTGGTGGTGGTGTGGTGGTGGTGGTGGTGGTGGTGGTGGTGATGTGGTGGTGGTGGTGATGGTGGTGGTGGTGGTGATGGTGGTGGTGGTGGTGGTGGTGGTAGTGATGATGATGGTGGTGGTGGTGGTGGTGGTGGTGGTGGTGGTGGTGGTGGTGGTGGTGGTGGTGGTGGTGGTGGTGGTGGTGGTGGTGGTGGTGATGCTAGTGGTGGTCATCATGAAAATCGTAATTTAATTAATTTAAGGACAATATAACAAACAATCAAACATCGAATAAAATTATTAAAATGTAATACAATATATGGGCATCAGCCTTTTGTATTATACAAAATAAATAAATTAATTAATTACACTATAAGTAAAAAAAACTAAATATACGATCGGACTAAAAATTAGTAAGGTGATACATTAGAAGTATGTGTAGGCTATAAAACAAAATAAATGAATAAATAATGAATGAAATTAAAGCAGGTGTTCATATATCATTCGTAATCCTGACGAAGAAGGAAAATCTTTAGCGAGAAGAGCCATCCAATGGATGCCTTCAACTTCACAGTGGTACTAGGTGTACATTTGTTTTAGATTGCGTCAACGGTTCGCATATCAGCGTCTCTCAGTGCCTCTGGTATCCCAGTCGTCCGTCGTGCATTAACGTGGCCAAATCTGCAGTTCGGTTATAAGGTTCAGAACCAGAATCCTGTGTCCGGTCATGTTTGATCGTCATTTTTATCTTCATCTATGTTTCCCGGTGGTGCTGGTGGATCTGTACGTGGCGGTGGTGCTGTGTTTAGGACTTGAGGTCGCTCTTCGCTGTCAGTTTTATTGTTCTGAAATTTGATTATCTTCTGCGAGTTCACCGTTTGCATCGTTAAGCCAAATGTTCCAACTGTTCCAAGATTCGTGCATTGAATGCCCAGCTGGTCGCTGCCAGCTAGTAGATGATGATAAGCCATGCTAAATGTCCGTAGTGTTACTCCCGTATGCGCAACTGGCGGAGGGGCGGAGGGCGGAGGGCGGAGGGCGGAGGGCGGAGGGCGGAGGGCGGAGGGCGGAGGGCGGAGGGCGGAGGGCGGAGGGCGGAGGGCGGAGGGCGGAGGCGGAGGGCGGAGGGCGGAGGCGGAGGCGGAGGCGGAGGGCGGAGGCGGAGGGCGGAGGAGCCGAGGGCCGATGGAGCGAGAGGCGGAGGGGGGAGGGGCGAGGCGGAGGCGGAGCGGCGGAGGCGGAGGCGGAGGCGGCAGAGGCGCAGGCGCAGGCGCAGGCGCAGGCGGAGGGCTAGGGCTAGAGCTAGAGCTAAGCTAGAGCTAGAGCTAGAGCGAGAGCGAGAGCGAGAGCGAGAGCGAGAGCGAGAGCGAGACCGAGACCGAGTCCGAGACCGAGACCGAGACCGAGACCGAGACCGAGGCCGAGGCCGAGGCCGAGGCCGAGGCCGAGGCCGAGGCCGGAGGCCGAGGCCGGCAGGCGACAGACAGAGACCAGACAGACGGACAGACAGACGAGACCGAGACCGAGACCGAGACCGAGACCGAGACCGAGACCGAGACCGAGACCGAGACCGAGACCGAGACCGAGACCGAGACCGAGACCGAGACCGAGACCGAGACCGAGACCGAGACCGAGACCGAGACAGACCGAGACCGAGACCGAGACCGAGACCGAGACCGAGACCGAGACCGAGACCGAGACCGAGACCGAGACCGAGACCGAGACCGAGACCGAGACCGAGACCGAGACCGAGAGACGGACAGACAGACATTTCCCCAAATCGCCCATTTTGCTAATGCCATCAGTCGTAAGTTGGACGGATCAACTCAGGATGTCCCTGTTAGAACAGGAGTATTATGTTGGAAGTGACCACTATTGTTTATGTCAGGCAACAATCAGACTGAAGCTCGGAATCACAGCTCGGCTACCTTAAACAGATGAGTGATGTCGAATCCATTCAACTCACATAATAGGTGGAAAATTATGTGACTTGGATGGATTCTCATGAATAATTATTTATAACATAATGTATTAATCTATATAAAATGTTAGGCATGATGCAGGGCGCGAGAATCCGCGCACAAAGCTGCCATCTAATGTGCTGCCATCTGCTGATTAATGTATAAATTATATTAGTTTCAAAATAAACAATTCTTTAAAAATAAATATATCAAATACATCGAAACACTGCATGTTTCTGTGACCGTCTGCGGTGTACGTGCGTGTATGTGTGCGTATTCGAGAGAGCGTAAATGCTTCTGTATGTGTGTGCGTGTGCGTGTGCGTGTGCGTGTGCGTGTGCGTGTGCGTGTGCGTGTGCGTGTGCGTGTGCGTGTGCGTGTGCGTGTGCGTGTGCGTGTGCGTGTGCGTGTGCGTGTGCGTGTGCGTGTGCGTGTGCGTGTGCGTGTGCGTGTGCGTGTGCGTGTGCGTGTGCGTGCGTGTGCGTGTGCGTGTGCGTGTGCGTGTGCGTGTGCGTGTGCGTGTGCGTGCGTGCGTGTGCGTGTGCGTGTGCGTGTGCGTGTGCGTGTGCGTGTGCGTGTGCGTGTGCGTGTGCGTGTGCGTGTGCGTGTGCGTGTGCGTGTGCGTGTGCGTGTGCGTGTATGAGTGTGCGCGCACTTGTGTGCGCGCACTTGTGTGTGCGCACGCGCGTGTGTGCACGTGTGTTTGTTACGTAGGCGACACAAACAACCAATTAAGTTCCGCCAGTTCTCAAGACAATCTCGGCGTAGAACGGATATGCCCCACGAAATCTTCATCCCGAGAGGCTAAGGCTAATTATATATCTGCCCACCAACAAGACGATGAAGTGACCATTAAGGCGCTGACAGACGGCACGAGGGTGTTATCGTTGTAGGTCAACGGCACATTAAAACATACAAATTGACATTCAACCAGTCGTAAAATCACCGCGCTTCCTGATTAAATTGCCCCTGTGCACTCGCTCTTACATGGCGCGCTCTTCCTCTTCGGCTGAAATGGCAATCCGCCGTTTACCCTTGCACACAAAACAACGACGGAAGTACACCATTACCTAGCTAATTGTGTTCATATTCTCTCAACCACAGCAGCTTTTCCACAACCTCATTTGACTTTCTGAACGATGTTATGCCATGTTGACCTTTGTGGACAACATTAACTTGTGCTCGTCGCCTTGTGTTCTTCACGTTGGCCATTGATCCACGGAGTGGACGCGGATGGATATTCCCGCTATTAGTACTCATTACATGTTTATATCACCAAATGTTACATATTGGGTCGGTGAGTCCAGCTTGCTTTTTCAGAGTCAGTGCAAGTTCAGACACATTCTCGGAATACGTATTTTCCTCGAAGAAGAATGGGATTAATTTTCATCGAACAAACACAGTCTGTTTGACTGAATTGTCAAACGTTTGTAAATATAAATACAGCAACAATTGTTAATCGATAATATAATAATCGCATGTTAATTTAACAAGTGTCCATTTATCACCCGATAATGTAATAATAATGTTTTGCTGATAATGTAATAATGTACTCCTGCCCGATAATGTAATCACTTTTGACCATTAATGTAATAACATAATAAATTCATGTGGATTTAGTCGTTTTAATGAATAACGTGTATCATTGATTTCTTGCACTTGGACCATTTTGTCTATTGCGCCTACTTCGCAATTCTGCTATTTTTTAAAGACAAATAATTAAATGTTATTGGCAAGACAATTTAAAAATTACTCTACTAAAATATGATAATATGACAATACATAGTAAGATAAGTTAATAAAAAAATATAAAATGCCACTTTAAGATTGTAATTAATGTTCCAACAATCTACTAAATAGAAGGGTCGTTACTTTGTTTTTAAAATTGGTTTTAGATTTACATTGTTTTAATTCATTAGGCAGATTGTTCCAGCGGCACATGCTTGTATAAAAGAAGGAAGTTTACCCAGAACCCTTCGTTCTTGGAATAACACTTGCCAAGTTGCTGGCTCTTGTGGAGTACATGTATAGTGTACCATTTCAACATTTGTTCTTAAATATTCTGATGCCTGCATATTTATAATATTAAACATGTGGCCCAGTTTTAATTATTTTACTCTATAATCTACAAGGAGAAAACCAACGGTTTTTAATTCAGTAGCTCCGACATGGAACCTCGTTGGAGCATTTAACAAAAAACGAACTATCTTGTTCTGACTACGCTGCATTCTGCACTTCATTTTTTAACAATCCACCTTACCAAGCCGAATAATCAAAATTACATTGAATCAAAGATAAAATTAGTATTTGTTTGTGTTATATTAAACTTTCTTGCGTTTCTATACAAAACGTTAGTTTGTTTGACGTTTTTGAAAGGACACCAGAGGCTATAGCATCACCAGAAAGAGACTGATCTAAAGTTACGTTTAATTAGGTGACGGTTGACTTTGATTCAATGGCATTTCCATTACATACAATATTAATATTGTTATGTAATAGAAATGTCACCGTATGTGTTTGAATTTGTATTTCGTTCTGTACCACCAGTTTCTATTTTCGTGATTTTGTCTTTCATTGGCTAAACACCAATTCCAATAAAACAATTGATTCATCTATGCATACTTGTAATACTGACTGCTGGAATAAATACCTAAGGTACAATGTTCCTTTATATCCTATGCCATTTTGCCAATTTTTCTAGAACTCCACTAAGGACTAAGGCCAACTACATGCGTTTGTACGCAACAGAGTGGATACATCCCCGTAATGAATTGTTAACATTTACCTACATCTCTCAAGTGATTCGGCTAGTTTTCTCGGTCTTAAAGGCCATTTTGGTTAGCGATCCTTGCGGACAAACCCACCCACTGCGGCGTCTGCACCGTAGGAGACTGGTGGCTCGTCGACGTGGCGTCGTTGGCCAACATGCATTATTGATGTCGGCAGCACAAGCGCAAGTGTCCACCTGGCCGCCTCTCTCGCTACACGTCGGCGCCGGCATCGTCAGCCAACGACGGCGGATAAGATCACTTGTTCGTTTCACGTTGTCGCAATATGCATCAAGCGTACGTTGTTCAATGTCGTCGACGAGTTGGTTGTCGCAGGGAGATCCGGATGAAGAAATTGCACCCGGAGTCGATGGAGTGACTTGTTGGTTACACGTGACCGGTCAGTGGTCAGCAACGGAAACAAGGAAATAAGACAAGGTATGTAAATTAATGCAGTGTCAAACGACAGGACAGAAAAAGTAACTCAACCTTTCCTGTCTGCAGATATATGAGTTTTCTGCGCTCGATTGCAATTGCAATGTGTCGAAGTTTTGTAAATTGGAACGATCCGTCCCGTATTAAAACAAAGCCGAAGTGTTGCGGTGAACGGAAGAGTTCGTGCCTAATAGCAGTGTACATAACGCCGGAAACTGCGCACCACCACTTCTGATGCTGTCCACGCCTCTGCCTAGTCCCATCGCTCTCCTTAATACTCGGACGGCCGAATATCGGGCACTGGGCCCTGCCTTTATGAGCCGATGGAACAGATCGCTTGCCTGCTTGCTTGGCATTATGTAATGCTATTTACGACTACGTAATAGCTATGAACGGTCGGACTGTGTAAGCAGGAAGCACGGAACTGACGGCAGTTGGAGACGACATCGGTTCGTTTCGTGTCGCCAGAACACGTATCGAGAGATACTAACATCCGCAGGGACCATTTTCTAACATAACTTCCCCATGTCACAGTGGTACGTAAACTCTGGTGTAACATCTGTAAATATAAATATAGCTTCACCGTGTATTGTGTAGGGCAAGACTGCAATTTGGCATTTCAAATCAGATAACCAGTTGACCTAATAAATTGCCAGTAGGTATATAAAATTATAATTATGGATGTTCTTTCTTATTACTCTATATGTAACTTACGCCACTACCACGTATTCGCGACACATCGAATTAACAAGAATAGTCGGCTACTCCAGATGCCCGTCTGCTCTCTACGAATAGCTCGTTTGGCCGTCTGATTATTGCCCGCGCGAGAGTAGGGCAAGATTAGCCCCATTTGTTGCCAATGACACCACTCTCCGCCGAGGAGAAAGACGAGCCGTCGTTATACGGATTATGCATTCCCCCGTGACGACAGGTACTTCAGATCGATACCAAGTGATACGTCCACCTAGCTTACGACAAGAGCAGTTTAAATCTATGAGATTTTCGCACGTTTGGTTAAACCCGGTTTGTTATTCTAGATATGTATATACGAATTTATGGCTTTGGTTTAAAAACAACTAACATCGCTGTGAAGTTAAAAGCTTTCATTTATTTGTGATTCTACTCGCGAACGTGCGCGGGTGTAATTTCTTACGCAGAAGAACTCACCGCCGACGCACGCACGGCTTGCACGAACATGCATGTCGAGCCACGCACTATTGTGTAAACACAGAGTATGTACATTATCTGCCTGTTTCTTCTCTTTGCTCCCAGTGGAGTCTAAAGCAGCAGCAAATGTCCTCCAGCTAAACCTGTCTTCGGTGAACCAGCGCTGTTCACGCCAACGCATTTCCGCTAATTATTGGGATATATATATATATATATATATATATATATATATATATATATATATATATATATATATATATATATTAAATATATTATATATATCTATATTATATATATATATATATATATATATATAATATATATTATATAATATATATATAATATAATTATATATATATATATATATATATATATATATTTTATATTATAAATATATACATATATATATATATATATATATATACATAATACATACATACATACATACATACATACATACATACATACATACATACATACATACATACATACATACATACATACATACATACATACATACATACATACAAACATACATGCATACATACATACATACATACAACATACATACATACATACATACATACATACATACATACATACATACATACATACATACAACTACATATATACATACATACATACATTCATACATACATACATACATACATACATACATACATACATACATACATACATACATACATACATACATACATACATACATACATACATACATACATACATACATACATACATACATACATACATACATACATACATACATACATACATACATACATACATACATACATACATACATACACATAATACATACATACATACATACATAAAACACATACATACATACATACTACATACATACATACATACATACATACATACATACATACATACATACATACATACATACATACATACATACATACATACATACATAAAACATACTATTGATTTTATCATTGAAACCAAAGCCAAAGCGGGTTCATTTCAAATCTCACACTTCCACGGCACCGCCCAAACCAATCGTGTTTCGTCTTCGTACACCGGAGATCAATCTGTCAACGCACTTCCTGTCACTGACACGCCAACACCCAGCAACCAGACATTTAAACTTGTGCGTGAACCCACAGCAAACGATTATGTGTGCCTAGGTGCACATATGCCACACATCTGCAAAACCGTAGGTCATATAAACGTGTATTTGTGCAACATCCACGTGCAAAGTTTCTTCCCAACCAGCCGCTTTAGAGCTCAATGTCTCAAGCTGTATCGACGATCGTGATGGCTGCTGTTTGACATATACATTCCGGGGCCAATTGAAATGCATCAAGTAGAGGTATAGTTACGCTTCATTTTTCGGTAACCGCCCCAGCCACACAGCCATTATTTCAATGTAGTGTCACTGGTGGCGTTGTACGTGGGTAGGTCATATATCAATTACTGTCTACATCAGCTTCAGTTTGTATGTACGCCGCTGCCCGAATCTTTTCCGCTTGCCCTCTCTAGCTATCGTCGTTGTCGCCTCGTCGAAGATATCGTGTTTCGACCTGTGTATACAGAAAGGAAACATTTGAATATATATATATATATATATATATATATATATATATATATATATATATATATATATATGTGTGTGTATATCCTGTTTCCTGTTATAGGCTCCTTAATGTTAGGGTATCTAGTTCAGACATTTTTCTTTCAGTATTTTCCAGGCGGAAGTAGTTTCTATAGACATTTCAGTAAGTTATTGGTGATTATTTGGAGTTAGTTAGATGTCACCCTTCCAATGTATGAAATAAGTAACTTTATTTATAGCATTATGACCAATTGAGATTGAGATCAAGCGGCTACGATTTACGTTTCCCTTTCAAGGTAACAAACATAATACCCATGTCATGTCGTTACTACGTTTGGGGTCAGGTCGATTAACCGGAAACACAAATAGTATGCTGAAAGGCTAAAATACAAACTAACATTCGCTGTGCCTATGATCTCGTCATCCAACAAGAAATGCCACAAATACATAAATTATGGCAACTAAGCCATTGTAGAATTCCAGTATTATAACGATCAATCAATATACGAAAGGCAGGAACTCCGACATAAACAAAACCGGAAACAGGTGTGAACGAAATAAAGTACTTTGCCAGGGATCGATTGTGCTCGTTACGGTGTACATTTGGCTCCGGAGACACATTTGTCGTCGCCAGCGCAGTCTGCTTGATGACCACTTCAGTCCTCGCTGTTAGAGTGACCAATGCTGTACATCGAGGCATTGTCACCTCCGCAACGTTTGTTCGTCGCGTTTGCCTCTATACCACGCGCTGTTGGCCAAATAAATCGTTTCTGGTAGGGATAACATTTCTCCAATATGATGTGAAATCATCTATGAAGTGTGTCTATGTCGAGGCCGGTTGCGTACACAAATCCCGGGTAGGTGTTATTTTAATATCTGCGAACGTGTATGAGGTGCACAGTGGTTTCGGGGTCGATCTCAATAGCGCTGTCTTATTTCACTCACCATGCAATGCATGTGTCTATCAGAAATAGGAATAGTGTAATTCTGGTGACATTTTTTATTCGTTCTCTCTCTCTCTCTCTCTCTCTCTCTCTCTCTCTCTCGCTCTCTCGCTCTCTCGCTCTCTCGCTCGCTCGCTCTCTCTCTCTCTTCTCTCTCTCTCTCTCTCTCTCTCTCGCTCTCTCTCTCTCTCTCTCTCTCTCTCTCTCTCTCTCTCTCTCTCTCTCTCTCTCTCTCTCTCTCTCTCTCTCTCTCTCTCTCTCTCCCTCTCTCTCTCGCTCTGTCTTCTTTCTCTCTTTCTCTCTTTCTCTCTCTCTCTCTCTTTCTATCTCTGTCTTTCACTCTCTCTCTCTTTTCTGTTGTTCCATGTTTCGCGGCCATAGCAGTTTGAAACGGAAATACAAGCACAACCTTGCAATGCTCTCATTTGGGTAACGTCTGTGGCGTATTACGTTAGAGACAATTGAGACCCGTGTTTCTGAGCTTCCAAAGCAGATTTGTAACATGTGTCTACATACCTCCAGCGTTGACGTATGATCACATTCCTGCTTTCTGTGACCCCATGCCACAACCGTGCCATTCGAATTTCTTTAGATTTTTATGCGAACATACGGACTTCTGGTTTACAAAACTTTCGTCATTGGTGTTAACGAGCAGACACGATATCTTGGGGCATCCTTTTACCAAAGCATCATACATTTTATGTTTCTTTTTAACGACGGTTTACTCATAGTTAAAATGTGATTTCATAACATTGCAAAAACCTTGTTTGTTAGCCCGGAAGTATATAAAATAATATATTGTTTAAGCTTTTTAAAAGGTTGTCGTATAAAACTCCGTACAAATAGACACACCTGCTGGTGAATGGCTCACAATGCCAGCGTTGTTCTACCATAATCCAGCAGCCATTTTGTGCAGCAGATACAGCTGTACAAACCAGTTACTCATAAAAAATACAATTATGCTCTTCTGTTCGTAAGCTTCTAAAATACCGCGTAACAAGCGGAGATAACTATACACCTGTGTATGCGACAGTCCACACCTGTCTTCCTGAGTACCTACTGAAGCCAACCCAATGCAACTCCCTGGAGGCGAGTCATTGATGTGACATTCTCTCGGGTAGCTTTAGATACCGAGCTCAGGGTCTGTACTACATAATAGTACATACAACCTTAATTGTTCTTAATTGCAAAACCCTCCCTTGACAATACACTTCTAATGTTCATTAGCGTAGAATATAGATTCGACTGCGTGCCTACATCAATAATGAATAACTACACGATACGTGCCTGGTTCATCAGTACACATTTCAGGCCTATTAATTACACTAATGGTTTCGCACAGCTTGAATTAGTTTTTGTGCGTAGACGGTTACCCACCCAGGCGTGTGGCCGTCGTTTCAATTAGCACGGCGTCGTCATAACTGCAGTGTGCGAATATACTGTTAACAGTGTGTCGTCATAACTGCAGTGTGCGAATATACTATTAACAGCGTGTCGTCACAATTGCAGTGTAGCGAATATACTATTTACAGTGTGTCGTCACAATTGTAGTGTCGCGAATATACTATTAACAGTGTGTCGTCACGATTGTAGTGTCGCGAATATACTATTTACAGTGTGTCGTCACAATTGTAGTGTCGCGAATATACTATTTACAGTGTGTCGTCACAATTGTAGTGTCGCGAATATACTATTAACAGTGTGTCGTCACAATTGTAGTGTCACGAATATACTATTAACAGTGTGTCGTCACAATTGTAGTGTCGCGAATATACTATTAATAGTGTGTCGTCACAATTGTAGTCCGCGAATATACTATTAACAGTGTGTCGTCACAATTGTAGTGTCACAAATATACTATTTACAGTGTGTCGTCACAACTGTAGTGTCGCGAATATACTATTAACAGTGTGTCGTCACAATTGTAGTGTCGCGAATATACTATTTACAGTGTGTCGTCACAACTGCAATGTTTCGAATATACTATTAACAGTGTGTCGTCACAACTGCAATGTTTCGAATATACTATTAACAGTGTGTCGTCACAACTGCAATGTTTCGAATATACTATTAATAGTGTGTCGTCACAATTGCAATGTTTCGAATATACTATTAACAGTGTGTCGTCACAACTGCAATGTTTCGAATATACTATTAATAGTGTGTCGTCACAATTGCAATGTTTCGAATATACTATTAACAGTGTGTCGTCACAACTGCAATGTTTCGAATATACTATTAATAGTGTGTCGTCACAATTGCAATGTTTCGAATATACTATTAACAGTGTGTCGTCACAATTGCAATGTTTCGAATATACTATTAACAGTGTGTCGTCACAACTGCAATGTTTCGAATATACTATTAATAGTGTGTCGTCACAATTGCAATGTTTCGAAAATACTATTAACAGTGTGTCGTCACAATTGCAATGTTTCGAATATACTATTAACAGTGTGTCGTCATAACTGTAATGTTTCGAATATACTATTAACAGTGTGTCGTCATAACTGTAATGTTTCGAATATACTATTAACAGTGTGTCGTCATAACTGTAATGTTTCGAATATACTATTAACAGTGTGTCGTCACAACTGCAATGTTTCGAATATACTATTAATAGTGTGTCGTCACAATTGCAATGTTTCGAATATACTATTAACAGTGTGTCGTCACAATTGCAATGTTTCGAAAATACTATTAACAGTGTGTCGTCACAATTGCAATGTTTCGAATATACTATTAACAGTGTGTCGTCACAATTGCAATGTTTCGAATATACTATTAACAGTGTGTCGTCATAACTGTAATGTTTCGAATATACTATTAACAGTGTGTCGTCATAACTGTAATGTTTCGAATATACTATTAACAGTGTGTCGTCATAACTGCAATGTTTCGAATATACTATTAACAGTATGTCGTCACAACTGCAGTGTCGGGAATATACTATTAACAGTATGTCGTCACAACTGCAGTGTCGCGAATATACTATTAACAGTGTGTCGTCACAACTGCAGTGTCGGGAATATACTATTAACAGTATGTCGTCACAACTGCAGTGTTTCGAATATACTATTAACAGTGTGTCGTCACAACTGCAGTGTCGGGAATATACTATTAACAGTATGTCGTCACAACTGCAGTGTCGCGAATATACTATTAACAGTGTGTCGTCACAACTGCAGTGTCGGGAATATACTATTAACAGTATGTCGTCACAACTGCAGTGTTTCGAATATACTATTAACAGTGTGTCGTCACAACTGCAGTGTCGGGAATATACTATTAACAGTGTGTCGTCACAACTGCAGTGTCGGGAATATACTATTAACAGTGTGTCGTCACAACTGCAATGTTTCGAATATACTATTCACAACTGCAGTGTCGCGAATATACTGCGTCAACAGTACAGGTGAATCAGTAAACAGTTAGTTAGTAGGTCTCGCGCTCATATTTTCCGTGGATATTGCAGTTCTAACAGTTATTATTATTGTTACTATTGTTGTTGTTGTTGTTGTTGTTGTTGTTGTTGTTGTTGTTTCTATTATTATCATTATTGTTATAGTTGTTATTGTGATTTTTATTAGTATTATTATTAATATTGTTAATAGTGTTATTGTTGTTTTGTAATTGTTATTACTGCTGCTGCTACTGCTACTGCTACTGCTACTGCTACTGCTACTGCTACTGCTACTGCTACTGCTACTGCTACTGCTACTGCTGCTGCTGCTGCTACTACTACTGTACTACTACTACTACTACTACTGCTACTGCTACTGCTACTACTACTACTACTACTACTACTACTACTACTACTACTACTACTACTACTACTACTACTACTACTACTGCTACTACTACTACTACTGCTACTGCTACTACTACTACTGCTACTGCTGCTGCTGCTACTACTGCTACTGCTACTGCTACTGCTAGCTACTGCTGCTGCTACTGCTACTCTGCTTGCTCTGCTGCTACTACTACTACTACTACTACTACTACTACTACTACTACTACTACTACTACTACTACTACTACTACTACTACTACTACTACTACTACTACTACTATTAAATACTGCTTATTCATCTAATCTCATACCGTTGCTGCCACTGCTTGCAGGCACCAATCGTTCTAGTCCACCCGCAAGAGTGCCTACACCGACGATGACGAACAACGAACTGTGGCGACGCATGTGCCTCAACATCTCGTCTCTATCGTCGGACGTCTCTCGCGCTAACCTGACGACGCAGACGGCTGCGTCGGCGGCGACCGACGGCAACGCGCTCGTCTACATCGTCGTTGTACTCGGCTTCTACTCAATCGGCATCGTCGTGCTGATGATCCGCTACCTGAAAAACGAGCGCCAAGACCTGGTCGAGGAGAAGATGCTCGACGACTTCTTCCGCACGACCCCGCGTACGCTCAACGACGACCGGGGCAGGCTCGGCGGCAAGCTCGCGCTCAATGCACTCAACGCCGTCTCGATCATCTCGCAGCCCAGCTCCTCACGCAAGGTGACGTTCGTATGACGACGTGCTCAGTGTAGTGTTCGCTAGACACCGTGTCAGTGGTGTACGATTCATGAGTGACGAACTGACGTAGACATGTTCACCTGACACGGAGTGTGATGTTCTGCCGTAATCGCATTTACCGGACACGTTATCAGTGGTATGTCGTCCATGTGTAATGATCGGACCAGACTTTGCGTCATGAAGTAAACGCTACATTTCTGTTAGCAGAGGACTCCGCGAAGTGTTGACGAATGGCGTAGGGAGCATTTGACAACTCTGTTTCGGGAAATGTCTCTACAGAAATGGTACTCTGATATAGAATCGCATCGCATCTAAAATTTCGTCGTCGTTATACGAACCTCCGTCGGATTCGTGAGTGGTGAGCACCCCTGTCGAACATGAAGGCTGAAATGACCGGCTGAATCCAACGTTATTCGCCGCTACTTTGTATTACTGTTCTTCTTGGTCAACAAGAAAACGTATTCAACGATATTCTTCAAAATCTAAAGTCACATTGTTCATACATCAATTAATTAACATTTTGTACCCTTGAATTTTTGGCACAGAGAATTAAAATAATGCTGTTTTTTAAATGTCTCACACAACACTGCACAATAGCCACAATCGCTGTTGAAAAATCAAATCAGCATCAATATACTGTTGAATGCGTGTCAATCTGACGCTCTTTGGATTGTCAGAGAGCCAGATTATGTTGGTCAGACCAGAGGTCAGAATAGTCTAAGAGGGCGCGTGTGTTTTAATAAGCAACTGGCTGCATATTTATATTCACAAATACTAACACCGACTTTCATCAGATTGTTCGACATATCTTTGTTGTCAGCAACATACAATCATGGGCGTCGATCAGTGGGGGACGAGGTGGACGTTTCAGCCTGATGGGGACAGCATAGGAAATGTCCCCCCTAGAAATGTCCCCGAGACTGATCACTCCCCTCTCTTAAAAACTCTACATCGGTCTAGTAGTAAAAGTAATATACGAGTTCAGATAAAAACTTCCGACTATTCAGTGGAAAATCACTAGATAAATTGCATGGTTGGCCGCAGCGCGCAACTTGATCTTAGTCCAGTAAATATTCATCATGTCTGGCTCTAAAATGTTGCACCCTTGTGTTCACTAGCCATCAAACACAATATAGATGATTAATTTTGTTTGCCCTGTCACCCCTTGGATTGCTGCCTGGTCGACCTGGTGGATACGTATCTGGCGGAACCAGCGGATTCCTGCACTTTGTGTAATTTGATGCCATTCAAATTATGACAAATTTCTTTGCCAAAAGGTGGGATTGGGAAGTTCTAGACAGGCACCCCTGTAACCTCTGCGTCTTGTCATTCTATGAATCAGGCAAGCAGTTATGGGTCCAATATGCACCTTCCAAATGTTCAATGATTGGGACGGGCCATAGCCCCTATTCAAACACATAGTCAACATAACTATTTTAAATAGCAATACATAAAGGCCGTTATTTATTTTAGAATTAGCACCAGACCAATAATAAATTATTTTATATTTACTAAAACATTTATATGTATTTCAGGTCAATATATATATATATATATATATATATATATATATATATATATATATGATAAATATATATAATTATATATATATATATATATATATATATATATAATATATATATAATATGTATACATACATATATGTATATATAAATTGGTTCCCGTCCCCCCACTTTTAAAACCGGATCGACGCCCCTGCGTGCAGTAGGCCGTGTATTGCATCACTTGAAATACTAAAATCAGAAATAGCAAACAGTTACATACTATCAACGGAAACCAGAATAGTACATGCCACAGTGCCGCAGGTCGGCATGTCGATGACAGAATAAAAATGTGTACAGTTGTATTTATTAAAACAATAATTGTACAGTTATGTACACTTTGGAGTTGCTTTACTCATTTTTATTATAATGGTCTTGACTGAAACAAAAACAATACATTTTACTTGTAATATTCGCATATGATATCGTGTTTATGACAATGTGTTTTAGCCCAGCAGTCCATTCCTCTCACGTTGTATGAATTATTTAGTTTTTGAGGTATTTAAGATACAATATCTTGCGTGTATAATTACAGATTTAATGTTTTCTACACGACCATCGCACTTGCATTCTCTTTACCTTTTGGTTTGTAGAACCAAAGTAGACTTATTTTTTTGCTGACAGTGACACACTCTGACACACTCTCTGACACACTCTCTGACACACTCTCTAACACACTCTCTGACACACTCTCTGACACTGCTGACACTCTCTGACACTGACTGTGGTACATTTATGCGTACAATATCACTAAGCGATCAAATGGATATTGTCTACTTGAAACCATCGTCTGTTCTGACATGTCGTATCAGCTTCATGTAGTTTAGTAGGACGAGCGGGAGCAATCAAACGACGCGATGCATATGTCCAGGGGCGTAGTTGGGAACTGTTCCATTTATTTATAAGCACTCGGGTTTGCAGCATGAGAACACGTGTTTACTCAAACAATTAGTTTATTGCATATTGATGAACGATGTTCAGTAATATTATTTATCACATATTGTAATGTTGATTAAGGCTAGCTAAAATCTGTCGTTAGAACAAATTACAAACACGAATTCTGGCTTGCTGGCATGTGTACAGTGTACGTGCCTTGATATATGCGTCTAAGTCCCTCATTTAGTTTACGTTATGGAGAGATCAGCGGATCAGACACGAACAGCGTTTGTTTTCTATCTCAGTTAGTTTTGGGGCAATTCGGAATTGATATGCGCTTTACTGGATACTAGCCAGTTCTTTTAGCCACCTACCCTAGCCAACATAGTTCTAGTGATAAAGCTAATCACTATTTAAATGTGTACATTAAGGAAAATAACTATTTTGATAAGTGGAGTCGAACTGAACGGCTTTAGTTTCGCGTGTGCGTGGAAAGTTGACAACGATACGACTGCACGGCCTGGGTAAACAAAATAAATGTCATGTTTAGGTAATGTGTATCTACTGTCGGTAGTAGCGTCACATGTTAAGTGACTAATATTTTATGCCGTACATTAATAATGTCAATTATTAATGGTTCCACATGACGTAAAAATATATATATATATATATATATATATATATATATATATATATATATATATATATATATATATATATATATATATATATATATATATATATATATATATACACACACACATATATATATATATATATATATATATATATATATATATATATATATATATATATATATTTTATTACGACAATGTTATGAAACATGTGTTTTGGGAAGCACACAAAATGACGGTTTTGATAAGTTGGAAGGCCCTTGTCGCAGTAAATAAATGTATGCACTTTTATTCAAAATGACAACAGCAATTTTTCTCAACAAAGATTTCTACGTTTTATTATTACAATACACGGATAAATTCAGTATGAATATATCCGTATAATAACATGGTTCCACTAATATCCAGCGGTAGCCACAATTCGTACATTACACACGCTGCTACGTCACCACGTGTTTTCACTTGGCACATCGCGACAGTTCTTTGGTACATTGCGACCGTCATAAGTGTTAGTTCAGTCACATCATATGACTCGCAGGTGTGTACATCGGCGAAGTCCATACAGAACATTGGCCAGTATCGACACACTTGGATAATGCTTTGTGATTGTTAACCAACTGTGAACAATGACATGGCGTGTAAGGAAACAGTACAGACGCACAAACACGTGTCGCTGTGCATCGTCTGTAGCGAGGCGTCAAACGTTCTGTGGGTGATGTTGACTCGACGAGTACATCACTCGTGTGCGAGGTCCTGGCGCGTCTCCCGCGCCGTTACTCTGGATGAGTGACGTGGGCCACGGAGCCGAGTCAACGGCGCCGGTCCGTCGGCCTTTATCGCTGCCGTGGCGTGTGCTCCACCGGAAGGTCGCTGTCTCCGTCTAGCGGGACCCCGTCGTTCACGAGCGAACGTTATTGAAACCCTGGATGTCACTGACCTAAAACCGAAATATGAATTAGAATATTTGTCAAGTGCTGTACCGCCTTCTTCTGTGAAGGTCATTACGACATGAACTATAAATAATTTGGCCCGTAAGGAACGTTTTCAGGTGGGGGGCTTCGTGGCTATTTCCGACCTTCAACAGAGACCAAAACCGATGAAATGGCAAAAAAGGAACAATCGCGAGTACCTTTCCTGTACAACCAGCAACGGTGATGTCAAGACACCATCGCTTTGGTTTGTGATCTTTATCTTTCCAGTGAGTCGAGTAGAACGTCGTTGATGAACGCTAAAAGCATAATTACCATAGCTAAACGTCACATATATATGTAGGCATATGCATGTCAAGAAAAATGCAACAGAAAGATTACCTTGAATTGGTTTTGTGGCCGCTATCTCGTTGTTCCTTCCTGTCATGTCACATCTTGTCACGACGCAAGTTGAACAGTTTCCAACATGTAAAGATGAAATATGGATACTATTATTGTCAGACTGTGTGGAGATCTGAAAGGCAATCATTAATTAAAAATTACAAACTTAAATTGTAGAAACTGTAGTCACAGAAGCGGAGAGAGCAATTGCGTAAAATATGTCTTTTGTTCAATGCTCCCTCTACAGTCGTCCATTTACGTCACGGATGAAGCTTTGCGTATACAACAGAAAAACAATAACATTAACAGAGCAGCGTAAATCCTGATGCAGCTTTTTATAAGAGGTGAAAGCCTATACGACTTAAGACTCACCTAAAGAACTAAGATGAATTCAAAGGTACGGCTGTCGTCACAGCAGCAAATACAGAAGCACCCTTTGTCGATAGCATTCATTACGATGTCCAGTGACCTGGAAACATAAAGATAACACAGTTAATAAAGCAATGGATAAGTTGATTAGATTAAGTTCTGGTCCTCTTCTGCGTCCTCTTCTGCTCCATCTTCTGCGTCCACTTCTGCGTCCTCTTCTGTGTCCTCTTCTGCGTCCTCTTCTGCTCCATCTTCTGCGTCCCCTTCTACGTCCTCTTCCAGTATTTGTCGGTCCTCTTCTGCGTCCTCTTCTGCCCCATCTTCTGCGTCCTCTTCTGCGTCCCCTTCTGCGTCCTCTTCTATGTCCTCTTCTGCGTCCTCTTCAGCTCCATCTTCTGCGTCCCCTTCTGCGTCCTCTTCCAGCATTGTTTGTCCTCTTCTGCGTCCTCTTCTGCTCCATCTTCTGCGTCCTCTTCTGCGTCCTCTTCGGTGTCCTCTTCTGCGTCCTCTTCTACTCCATCTTCTGCGTCCCCTTCTGCGTCCTCTTCTGGGTCTCATGAAATAATAATTAACGACATACCTTTAGATCGATACCCCGCCTTCAGATGTCCGCTGTCGTCTCGGCTGACGCACTGTATCTGAAATACAAGGACAAATAAAGATCATAGGATAGAAAATTTGTTGGCCCATTACCCTGGCTATGAACTCTTTTTGAATACTGGCAGACGGGACAGTTGCGCCCTGGAATAGCCAAGGCCAAATAGGGCAGGAACGACTTGACCGTGTTCTTAAGTCTACGGCTACATTTCCATCCATCGGTATATATATATATATATATATAATATATATATATATATATATATATATATATATATATATATATATATATATATATATATATATATTATATATTGATGTGAAACGTGACGGAGAGACCGCCTGTATTTTCTATAAAATGTTATTGCATTAGATATAATAATGAGAACGAAACCTTCGCCCTGCCCTGAAACAAAATGGCTGCCGGAGGTTATGTAACGTGTACCGTCCGTGGTGTGACGCACACCTACGCGACCATGACGTCATATAATCGAAAGGGAACTTAAACATTGTTACTAAGAATTTTGAAATAAAAAGTAATTTGACACTACAGCTGCATTTAAGTTTTACCTTTGTGATGTTTGTGAGTGATAAAACACACCAGCAAAAACTGTGCAAAAACAGAACTATTAAGCGTCGCCGTGATATTGTCGCAATAGCTATCGACGTGAAATTTCGTACTGTGTAGTGCCTACCTTTTCGCAGTTGGGCACGCTTGAAATATCGCTACCATAACAGACCTACCTCTCAGTCGTGCATGCTCGTTCTCATGTTGTGATCGTCCAATATTATGTTTTTCCCGAATACAGCGGCGCTTCGCCCAGTGCCTCCTCGATAGGTCGTCGTAGAAACTAGAAACTAGTGTTTACGTCATTTCCGCCCTAGCATTTATTCTCGTTTAAATAAACGATGAACGCGCGGAAACCTTTCTACTCGTGTAACTCGTAAGGGACTATGGTTAAGCTCTAAATTAATGACACGCCCACCCCTTGCGATAATAATTGATTTTTACATTGGACTATCTACCAAAAGCGTATACAGTTTGGTGGTGGGCCACTGTGGCGTAGCCAGGATTTTGCATTGGAGGGGGCCACCGGACAACCAAGCAAACTATGTATATATATATATATATATATATATATATATATATATATATATATATATATATATATATATAGTAGAGAGGGCAAAGCGCACCCCCTCGGGGCAAAGCGCACCCCCACCTAAATCGTAAGATATACGTTTTAGCGGTCCTTTCTACCGTTTTGTCGAAGCACTATGCCGCCAAAATCATCTTGGCGGCACTTATTTCTGGAAACACAGAAATCGAAGTAAGCTACACAAATTAGCAGTTTTCGTCCATATTATTGTAAAAACGTGAACAGATTTCGGCGTACTTAGCGACTATACACGCTAAGTAACCAATTACGCAAATTAGCTACATGACAGTATAGTAGGCCTATCGTATACTAGTATATAATAGAATCGTATACTAGTAAATATTAAATAAGCTATTTGTCAAATTTCGTCTTGTGAGGCAAAGTGCACCCGCGGGTGCGCTTTGCCCCACGTGACGAAATTTAAAAGATGTCGCGGGCGCTCATTAAAAGTAAATGTTTCGCTGAAGTGACGCAGCTGCGTTTCTGCAATTATGATGATATTTAGATAACATATAATACATATAGCTGTGTTAACCATTTCTCCCTAAGACGAAAAGAAATAGGTCGAAACATGTTTGCCTCAAAATGGGTTGTTCTCCTTATAAATATATATATATATATATATATATATATATTATATATATATATATATATATATATATATATATATATATATATATATATATATATATATATATATATATATATATATATAATTCAAACCCAACTCGCTTAAAATGAATATCGACATAATCAAATTCATTGACCAATGTAGCTAGCAATTCAGCAAAACCATTCAAAGTTTAAAATTAAGAGAGAAACGACAGATTATTAAAGAGATACGAACTCAAAGCCCCTACATAACGTCAGCGTATAGCCGGCCACCACATTCCTCACGCTACTCTCCCAAACATGCTGACAAAGAGCATGACAAATACCAACATGTAGTCAGTTACTCTGGTGAAATTATAATTAAACATCTCTATCTTATGGTGTCGCGTTGGTGTTCAACCAGTAACTTCACAATATTTCGCAGTGCAAAATCCACTAGATTAATGCTTTGGTGGTTTGGTTACAACGAGGATTGAAGCCGGGACAAAGTTTGGAGGAAAGTTGAAGGTGTGATGGGAGACAGACGCATATCACGTAAACGTAAAGGAAATGTGCAGAGCTCGTGTGTTACCCCGGCATACATGAATGCATTAGAGACGATGGCACTAACAGAGAAACAACAGAAGGTCCAGGTTTGCGACAAAACAACCTGGTAAGAATAATCGTGGGAGTTAAGAGAGCTGATGAGAGAAAATGGATTAAATTAGAGTGGAGGTTGGACTGAAGGAAAGTTCTAAGAATAAATTGGGGAGGAGTACATGGGCTGGTCAAGTGGAAACAAATTGGAGATGAAAAACTGGCAAAGACAGCAGATGCTCAGAAAGTGGAGGGGAAACGGAGGCGAGGAAGACCGACATTGCGATGGGGGATGCATTAAACGTGACCTAGAAAGAGTGGGAGGAGAATGGAAACACATGATAGTTAGAAGGAATTGGAGACTGCTTGCAGAGAACGTAGTAAGAGAAAAGTGAGAGGAAGAAAAAAGACAATGGAAATGAAATCATGGTCAACTCACCCCTGACGACAGTGATGCCAAGAAAATTATTACAACAAAATGCAATTTAGCCCTAGTGAATAATGACCTGTTCATTGCTCTGTCAACTCCTAAGTAGCAGCAGCGACAGAAGTGGAGAATTCCTTACTTAATCCTATTTGAATAATGACTTTTTTGCTAAAGGGAATGTTTTACACAGGCATCCTGAAACCCACTGTACTTTGTGACTGTATGAATTACGCAGCCAGTTATTTGTCCTCCATTCCCCACCATCCTATTGTTTCCGGGATTGGGGGCCATGGCCTCCTGCCCCCCGGCTACGCCACTGGTGGGCCAGTGAATCTACAAGAATTAATTAAAAGTTCCATGTATAGGGCCTAACTACATAAAGAGACGGCCATGGCCGACACGTCAACAGTTACCGGTTTGAACAAACAGGGAATTGTCATTAGATAGAGTCGACACTAGCATGACTAGGGTCTATGGCCCTAATGGGGGAGTTGACCCAACTCTGACGTAAAAGTAAACTTATATGTATGTAAAGTGTTTGTCTATGTCTGCCCAAGCAAGTGATCTGTGTCTTGGACGTGTACTACGATATTTCTGTAACATGTAAACACAACACCATACGAGAAAATGTGCCTAGAGTTGTATGGTTTGGTTGACCATGTGACATTTGCAATGTTGTAGGGATTTTCTGGCAGTGACACCCGAAACGTGTGACTTCTGCGGCGCCGGCTGAGTTATATTTTTAATCAGTTAATTTACGTTTTCTTGCGGATGGAAGCGGTTCGACTTCAAAAAGAGTGAAAACGATGCAACAGTCGGAACCAAAAAAAAATAGAGAGATCGCAAAAGAATGATTATGAAAAGTAAGAGCTGATGGGGAATACACTAGTGGGGCATAGCAGTTGTAACGGTGCTCGTTTGAAAAAGTATACGTTCATGCTATAATCTGTCCTGTGGGACATTATCCGGAAGTCGGGACTTCCACATTGTACGAAACGAACGAACGAACGAACGAACGAACGAACGAACGAACGAACGAACGAACGGACGGACGGGCGGGCGGGCGGGCGGGCGGGCGGGCGGGCGGGCGGGCGAGACGGACGGACGGACGGACGGCGGGCAGGCGGGCGGGCGCGGCGGGCGGGCGGGCGGGCGGGCGGGCGGCGGACGGGCGGGCGGGCGGGCGGGCGGGCGGAGCGGACGGACGGACGGACGGACGGACGGACGGACGGACGGACGGACGGACGAGACAGGACGGACGGACGGACGGACGGACGACGGACGGACGGACGGACGGACGGACGGACGGACGGACGGACGGACGGACGGACGGACGGACGGACGGACGGACGGACGGACGGACGGACGGACGGACGGACGGACGGACGGACGGACGGACGGACGGACGGACGGACGGACGGACGGACGGACGGACGGACGGACGGACGGACGGACGGACGGACGGACGGACGGACGGACGGACGGACGACGGACGACGGACGGACGGACGGACGGACGGACGGACGGACGGACAGACGAGACGGACGGACGGACGGACGGACGGACGGACGGACGGACGGACGGACGGACGGACGGACGGACGGACGGACGGACGGACGGACGGACGGACGGACGGACGGACGGACGACGAACGAACGAACGAACGAACGAGCATTTATTTGATTAATCAGACTGCAAACTTGGTGCCCATGTGCCTTCCGTTCTCCGGAAGTGACGAGTCTGAAACCTAGGCCAGAGATATTAGACTGTTTATCCAAGATATATTTATCTGGGGCCATATTATGGTACGTCGGTATCTAAAGAAAATGTGAGTTGCGGTTGTAGCCGTGAATATAAAGCTCACTGCGTTCAGAAACTGAACCGTCGGTCATAACATCGTTAGGCTAGTCGTTAACGAACAATGTCTCATAAACATACGACAGATTCTGAACCCTCATTTGTTTTGGATGGCCATATTTCCAGCAACTTATGCGAGACTGCACAACATAACACGTCGAATGAGTTTTGTTCACGGCCGCTAAGAGCGACTCAGAGGCGGGTCAGACCGGGCCGAACGAATGCAGCACGCGAGAGACGTCGCGTGAAGACGCTACGTGCAGCCTTCCAAGACGTCCAGCGGACTTTACCCTCTGTTCCTCCCGACACGAAGCTCGCCAAACTCGACGTTCTAGTCCTGGCGACGACCTACATCGCCCAGTTGACCAGGACGCTAGAAGAAATGTCAGCTAGCAACCGAGACGCCATCTTTGTTCCTACCAACGCTGCAGATCGAATGGCGGCGTCATGTTCAGCCAAAGGGTACCTTCATCCCGTTAAGGTACGATATTGATAAACGAGTAGTGTCTAGCCAGATAAAGAGTGTTTCGACGTCAGCAATGACCTTTATTTCGTTGGCGATCATTCATATTTTATTATGGTCATCAAAAATCATACGCTGATTAATTTGCAGTAGGCAGAATTGATTTGACAAATGGCTGTTTCTCATTCCAATTAGGGTCAACGTTAACATTACTGTCAGTAATAAATAATAAATTGTTGCGATTTCACAGCGCAGACAATTCCGGGATGATATATGTTCGTTTCGTATGACACAATAGGCAGATTGATAGCTGCTGACTTAACGATATCTTTGTTCTTGTGCTACAACCGAAATTATGCGATGTCGATAAAATAAATGAAATATAAGCACCTTATTGCAAATTGTGTGGATACAAAATCTGTTGACCACACAACATTTCACTTATAATTTACCAACGCTGCTGTTGAATTTCACCCTCCACAACACACATGCGCGTGCGCGCACGCGCACACACACACACTCACACATACACCTATACACCCACCTATACACCCACCACACGCACACGCACACGCACACGCACACGCACACGCACACGCACACGCACACGCACACGCACACGCACACGCACACGCACACGCACACGCACACGCACACGCACACGCACACGCACACGCACACGCACACGCACACGCACACGCACACGCACACGCACACGCACACGCACACGCACACACACACACACCATAGTTTATCTCAATTAGATTTCATATAACTTTAGGAACTAAGGCAAAAGGAATTAAAAAAATCGGGCTAAACTTCGGAACGACAATAAAATTATGTATTAACGCCAATATTCCCAGTTTACACTCTAAGGAGCTATACCACGACAGCTACAATGTGACACTATACAACGTAAAGTCTTCAAAGTGGCCATCATAAGTATTGTTTATAAATTTCCTCATTTGTGCAACATTATTAATGATCTACGTCTTTAACAAGCCAATTTCTGTGTTGATGTTTTATATGTGCAGAATAGCGGCAAATGAAAACGTCCGTGCATGTCCTTTCAGAAATGGCCGATGCGGATGCGCCTGTACGCTGGGATGGTGGCCAATATAAACTATAACTCCACCGATCGCAATGTGTAGTATGCTTCTTCTCGTCTTGATGTGGTACTCCGCGCAAGTGAAATGTTTCCGTGGATCCGAGGAATTGAGTCACGAAGAAGATATGTCGAATAGATCAGCTTAAATCCACCAAGTGTGATAATAATACACGTTGTGTTTATCGTATTCAGATTGAATTTTTCTACAGACCCAATGCGTGTGTGAGACCGACAGGTCTACTGACATATCTAAGAACTATGTCGTGCAACATCAACATTTACTTTTACAAAATACAACATAATATAAATTATATTCGTTTTAGGTAGTCGTGACAACATAATTTTATAATATTATGTGCTGCCGTCATTTCACATAATGCGTTTCAGGCATTTTGTTTATGTCATACATATTTTATAACAACGATTTTATCAAACTCTTTGAGTAGAGATCTTCGGTGCCCTCCGGTGATGATGCACAAAAGAGTAATTAATTAATTAAACACAATGCACTTTGTGTTAATTGGAGAATATATTGCCGCTGGCGCTACCTAGCTCGCTCTTAACCATGACGCAAGTTTTAGCAGCGATTCTATCGTATATCATTCCAATTAATTCCCATGTCAGTAACACCATTAATTACCACTTCACGGGTTGTCTCTTTTACTCAATATGTCAACGATGAGGCGCGATGTGTATAGATCAGACACCACCGACCACGGCTCTCCTCACGCTGCGGCAAGCACCGCCCGACAACAGACCAAGTTACAGACCCGTCGTTTCTCGCCTGCTACATTCGTGATGCATCGAGTCCGTACTAGGGCCTATTCGTTATCGCAACGAGTGAAACAGTATATCTACCTCGTTTATCAATGAAACAATAAACCTACCTCGTTTATCTGACCGGATGCCCCGCTTTTATCGACAAAAACCACGGGCAAAACCCAAACGCACCAAGAGGTATAAGATTTCATTTCATGTAATGACGCGAATGCAGGATGTACGCTGTGAGCACATCGTAACATTGCCTGGATAGGTAATAATTGCGGTAGCCGCTTAAATAGCCTACAACCCACTGAGAAACGAATTCGGTTTAAAATAATTATCCAAAATATTTTGGATATGATCGATGCCACCCACACACACCTCATCCAAACGATATGGAAAGGCATCAGAGTGACGTGATATATGGACATGTATCTATGTCTTCATGTGACGGAATTTGCAAAACTAATTAAAGGTTTATATAATGTGCGTGCGTGTGCGTGTATGTTGTGTGTGTGTGTGTGTGTGTGTGTGTGTGTGTGTGTGTGTGTGTGTGTGCGTGTGTGTCGTGTGCTGCGTGTGTGCGTGTGTGCGTGCGTGCGCGCGTGTGTGTATAGGGGTCAGAATTGTTAGAACACACATTACGCGTTAGATATATATAAAGAGCAGAATGTGTTCATGTTTTACGTTCACTGTGGACTATTAAATTAATTTTATCCAAACACATTATTCCAAACTGACCCTTCATTCACCCATCCAGGTCCATGTTTATGATTGGATTTTATTATTTACAAGCCCCTAAAACCTATGCTATTATTTCCCAAGTCTCAAAAATAACTGACCCTACATCACGTCTATTTCCGTTCCTTAGTAAGCTCGTACTGTCGCACATATAAAAAGTCCAATACACAAACTAACTGCGACAATGGGCGGAATACATATCAATAAGAGGAAGTTATTCAGTAACGTACTCATGAGACAGACATATAATACTCAAACTTACTTCACTTGGCGTGTAGTTCAAATAAATTGGCGCTTCGCTCTGTGCTCTCTCACTAGAGTTGAGCTACTTCCACTGTAGGAGTTCAATGTAATATATTAATGCGGCCAAAATCAGCAGTTACTTTAGGCTTACAAACTTAACTTTAGTAAATATAAAATATATTTTTGATTTGCTTAAATTATTACTTCTAAACATCACGTAGTACTTCCAAATGTTGATATGCTTAAATATATCTAGACAGAAGCCACTGAAGCAAATAGTAGTTAATGTATGGGAGACGAAATCGCAAAAGTTGCACCAAAGCATTTGCTATATAATGTTTTCAACTTTGCACATCTAGATTGTTGGACTGGATTGGCGGGTTCTTTAGAACGCGTCTCGCAGAGAAAACGGCTGTGCAAATACACGATTCCGTATGGTCTGGCCTTCGTAATCCCGTCTTTGACATCATGAGGAAACTACTTTCGACAGATATTTGCTACTGCTAGCCATGGATCAGTGCCCGCCGTAGACAGTGACTGTCCTCCCGGGGCTGTGAAAAGGCTTACATCCGCAGATAATCTTGTTCAGTTATATCAATAGCATTCCTAAATGCGCCGCATTTCCGGCACATATCAGCACAGTGCGGGTAATCAATCAAAGCCACAGACTAGAATATACGTGTCCACACTTTTGCACTAATGCGTACCTTGAACAGGAATTGCCATGAAAATAGTCTTTGGACAATTAACGTTCAAACAACGTGAATTTTAGATTTCCAGAAGTGCATTTTTATTTATTTCCAGAGTATAATTATATGGACATGCATGCACGTGTACAATAATTAGTGTAAACGTGAAAAGGGACATGCATAGATTTGTAAGAATACCAGATGGCGCCACTTGAATGAAATATTTACGTGCAAAACTCGCTAGGTGGCAGGACCCAATTAAGTTTTATGTAGCTTTTGGCTTAGCAGGATTTTTCTGCTATCTAGCCTCGAAACTGTTATACAGCTGTTTTGAACTTTGAATAGTGTAACCAACTGACATACAACATGAAAACAACTATAATTCATTCATTTGCATTATCATATTATAAAACAACTGTTTTTACCTTTCAAAAGACCTATCAGTTTCGAATAAAACTTGCTTTGTTGCTTGTTCCCTTTTTCCAGTCAGCGTTAATTGGTCTAATTTATGGAGTCAAAATTAGGTAATTTATATTAGAAGAGTTACTATTATTAGAGTGTAATGTCTGTGTTATGTGTGTAATAAAAAGAACTGTAATAAAACTGGGTTTTGGAGAAAAAAATTAAACACCACTGGAGATTGCCTTAAATTAGAATCCAAACAATACCCCATTTGTTGATAAGTTTGTCTTTCACAGAGGTAACAACATATGTTCTAAAGCCAGTCAGTAAATCAACATGTCTCCCACGCGTACAAACTTTTGACATTTGGGTAACTGCCATCTCTCCATCCGTTGGTCCGTCAATCAGTCCGTCGCCCGGTGGGCCGGTCCATCTGTCCTCTCTGTTTCATGTATAGGCCTACAGCTCAAATACTACACATAAATTATAACAAAGGTAAAACCAGAATATGATTTATTTTCTCAAACAAATAATCCAGAGTTACTAAATGTAAAAAGACTATAAATGCACCAATACATTTCATACAAAACCACCCACCAGGTGGTACAAATGTATTTGAATACTAATGACACAGACATACACACCATTTGCTTTAGACAATAAACACATATGAAATTATCATAGGCCAACTATTGCAAAAACTATCTAGTGCATGTCCAAAATAATATGTTTACTTGTACTGAACATACTGTTTGATTAGAACTTCATTGAAATATAATTCCAATCACATATAAGTATTCAGTATAATAGTAGGTAATCAGTTGAAACATACATTTTGTCATACGTAATACTGTTCTCTTAGTCTATTAATAAATTTGTCTTTGACAATGCGACACTAGAGGTTTTCAAATAGCAACACAGCAAACACTAGTTATAACATTATGTTTAAAAATAACATCATTCCTATGTATAATAGTTACTTTAATAGTGTCATTTCCCCCATTTGATTGAACTCTTACATAAAAATTAATAAACCATCTAGCACCATTGTGGTGCCTTGTATCTCTAGTCATTTGTGATGACATCAAACCACGTGCAAAGTGCACGTTCTGGATAATAATAATAAAAAAATTATGAAGACTAGTACAAAATGTTATATGTATACGTAAATAATATGTTATCAATAAACAAGTTGCAATCAGTCACTAACTGGTATATGAAAAAATATCACAGATGTGAAATATGATTGTATTCAATCAGACATTCAGATGTGTGTGTTTCAAAATATTAGTGAAAATTATATTTGTTGAATCAAGTAATTTCATATTGATGAATACGACTGGTTGATGCAACAAATGTGACAAAGGTGATGAGTACAGATAAAGTTAACACCTATCATAAGATGATTTTATACATGTTCTGTTAATCATCGAACCTTAATCAGGTTGAATATTTTATGGAGCCAATGTGTGTGTGTGTGTTTGTGAAACTGGCTAAAATTAACAGTTATTGTACACATCTAAGAACCATATTAAACTACATAAAAAACTGTACCTTTACAAAATACAACATCTTATCAACTGTTGATATATATGTGACTTATTTTTGTGAAAACATATATGTGCTGCCTTCATTTCACATAATACATTATAACATACATAACACAACATTTACATACTTCAATTCCAAAATATAAATGCAATATTCTGAACGCAATGACGTACACCCCAAAGTTAGATTCGTAGAATAAACATTATGTAGAACACTGTACCGGTCTTCTTGCTAATGCAAGAACTTCATAGTTCATACGTGACACTACATCTTTCATACTAACGGCTGGTCTTCTCCATTAATTGCAGTCTGGAGAAGAGTGGAGACCCTCCACACACACACCGGATCACTTCTCCCTGGCAGCAATATCCAGTCTTCTCAAAGAAACGCACTGATTTGCATGCACTTTCAACACGTATAGGTCTGCGTGATTTCGACAACATTGATGCCTCAATTTTCCTCAAGAGGGAAGCACCATATCCCTTTCGCTGATAGAAAGGCTTTATGAAAATGTAATTCAAAAAATGGTAAGATCCCTCTGAAGGTGTTGCCGGCAAATAGCAGGCGACGCCGACTAGAACACGATTGCATCCTGCTTTCGATTCGTAGGCAAAGAACACTGTGTTGTCATCAGGAATATCAAAGTTCTCTCCAGTGGTATCACGGGCCACCTGTCTGAATAGACGCTGTGTTTTGTTGGTCCTCACCACCTCACTGATATGTAAAGTCGCCATCTATAAAGAACAACAAGCACCTAGTATTGTTTGATATTTAAACGAAACATTGAAACGAATACACCAGACAACTGTCATGTACAGTGTACCAGCTGACTACCAGGTAAGGGACACATCCTGCCCTGGTTCAGGGTCTTACTAAGCTAAGGAAAGTATCAGAGCCTGCTATGAAAGTTAAACATGATGAAGGCAATTTACGTATGCTCAGTCACTGACACATGACCTAAGTGATTAAATCACTGCTACTAAACATTGAAAGTCTGTTCATCTGCACAGATAATGCTACTGCCACCCACCCTGGCCTGGGTGCACTGCATTTTAGGATTAGACGACTCTCATAATAACATTTCTTGCACCCGCCAACAGGTGATTAATCTTTCTGACATTTTAGTGTGTGCATTCGTTATATTGGCTACACATGAGATGTCGCAAGAAAACAACTGATAATGACATAAAAAAATGGTGCGGGCCTAAACTACAAAAGTACCATTGGGAGTTCCCATAACATGTCACATTATCGCTCATTATAAACCAACATTCAGTTGTTGACTTACTTATATATTAAATTGTTCTCATTTAATTTGTAAACGTTTCATTAAACAATGGCTTTCCAATTTCTGCCATACAACTGTCCCATCAACCAAATAATCGAAAGATCGCCGATTTATGTTCGTTGCACGCTAATATAAATTCAATGGACCCATTTTAGTTGTTTTGCTACACGAGGTTTTAGCGAGATCTCACGCGAAGTTGATAAATTCCAATGGGTACCATGGAAACAACACACAAATGCACAGATATTGATGATGTCATGATGTTATGCCTAGTGTTCAAATATTTATTGATATCTATACGCTTTCAAACATTATAACATTATATTGCCATTAAAATCAAGATATTGTGTTACGTTTATCGATGGTAGTCGTCATGCTGTTGAAATTATTTTAAGTGATGGTGTAATTGACGTATTGTTTAGATAATTTATTGGTACTACTTTCTTGGTCGAATAGATAAGTACGCAAATCTGTGTGAAGCGATACAAGCCATTTCGAAGCTGTCGAGACGTGTAAATGTTTTGATAGTTTGCAAGATGACAAACGACGTGGAAGATCATATACTTCAAAGATATGAGATTAAGAAACGTTTAGGAAAGGGGGTAAGAATATGTGATATACAGTGTGCTACATAGGTGTTTTTGGTATGTCACAGTCACAGTTAGGTATCGATGAATTCAGTTGAAAATAAACCAGGCTTGGATGTGGCCGCCGTGGACAGAACCGGAGGAATGCCATTGACCGCGACTATTTGGCAGCTGACCTGTTTATAGCTACTTGTCATAGCCTGCATTTCCTACTGATTGTAAGACAATATGTTAACGATAACGTTTGCATAGAAATAATTCTGCATTTCGGTTCACAACTTATGACTACCGCGTTTTCTGTGCGCCTCGGCCTCACGGCTCAGCAGTATAATAATTATAAGGCGTGGATGTTTATTTAATCCTTGGCTTTTTATATTAAACAAACAAATTATTAGACAGAACTGGGGAACTGTCCGAATACATTCTATGCATTTTCTTGTTAAATCTTCTTGTTAAATCTATAATTATCACAGTAAAGCTATGCACATACTTAAAATTAAAGAACTTGTAAAATATAATTATGACATACAAGTACTTAAAATGATCGAAGTGTCTACGCGTATGTGAGCCGTATCTTTAGACCCGTGGCCTAACCATAGGTGAAGATGCGCGTATCCTGTTTTTCAATTCTGCGCAAGCATGCTGCGTCCGTCTCGTCGCATCGGTACAGCGGAATTACACAATGGAGCGATTTTGTTCGACATTGCTACATTTACTAACTGCCGTAGGGCTACGTATATGTCAACTTGCGAAAAAATAACGCACAAAATCTCACGTATATATTTAGAACTGAGTGCCAAAAGAGTTTCCGTTCGTACGTACATAAACATGCATGCACGCACGAAAAAAAATCACCTATGCCTACTTTTAGATCTGAGTTCTAAAGATACAGCAATATAGCTTATGTATAATATAAACATGCATGTGCGGGGAAACTTTTGGAACTGGCAGCTACTAAAGATAAGTGCTCACATATAGAAATCATGCGCATATTAAATGCCATACCTTAGATAAACGATGCTAAAAATACAGCTCACGTAACCGAAAATAAAAGCATACGCATGCGCAGTATGAATGCCGTACTTTTAGACTGGCGGCCTAAACATACGGCTCACGTACACGTAGCCACTGCCTAAAATGATGGCCTCCGTAAAATCATACTTATACTATAGTTGAAACAATTGTAACCTCTTAGGGGGATAGCCACATTTATACATTATGTTAATATATAACACCTAGACTCGATCGTCCTAGAGGCTGTGGTACATGCATGCCAGTGGGATTAGTATATTGTTATGGACATGCAGAAATATCACTGGACAGGTGGTGGAAGGGTAAAAAATTGATGGAGCAAAAATTGTCTTCAAAAATCATAGATATTGCCAGTTATGCCTTGTAAATGGGTGTCACATGTGTGTGAGTTAACATCCATGTGTCTACCAAAAATGCTGACTGACAGAAAAATAATTGAGTAGTATTCTATGTACATAGTATTTTGCCATTACATTATATGTGGCACAAAAATGCAATGGTTTCATTTTCTCTTGACATCTTTGTATTGCAGATAGATGCCCTGGTAATTATGTGCAAACTGACATCACACCAAACCAGTAGTTTTTATTGGTGAAATAGTAAATGGAGGAGTAACCAAAAAATCACTTTAATCTTAAAATAGCATAGTAAACCATGGTGTAATTTACTGCACTGTGTGTACCGGTAATTGATTCTACGCTATGCAAATCAGTTTGTTTTTACCTCAATATCAATACCATATTACCAAAATGACAACTCTGGTATGTGTAGTTGGGCCTTAATCATAATGGTATTGGTCAAAAAGTCCTGGACACCGCCTATTTGGAACATATTAGAATTTATAAGACTCAAATAATTGAGGTTCAATTATACCACATCTTGTATCATCAGTAACTGGTGCTTCTGTAGAATACAGACCCACCACAATTTTGCATCACAACTGTATCTTTGCCAACATTTGATATTTTATTATTTAATTTTCTTACTTCAGGCAATTAACATCCCAGGCATATTTTTTAAATAAATAGGATGGCTTAGCACATTTTTACGCCAAGACTGAAGAGGATGATGCCATTGGCATAAACATGTTTATCATTCTGTCCCAGTGCTTGGTATAGTAAGCATGGCTGCTACACTTGCGACCAACACAAGTTGGAGCACTATTTGAATTTCAAAATGTGGCCTAGACACAATATTTGTAAAACAAATATACCTGGGAATGCTGTAGGGTTAGGTGAAGTAGTCAGATATACATAATTTGGTCAAATTGAGGTGGGGTTGAAATGCCCAGCAGTGAACAAACTGAACATACATTCTATGCACATATTTTACATCACCCTCCATCTTACAATGTTATGATCCCAAACAGCACAAGAGTAGCATTGAAGCTCTGGTTCAGTCCCCCAATATTAATATTGTTTTGATGCCAATGATAAGATAATGACAGAAATAATAATAATGGTGCTTCATTGCACATTTTGTACAATAATTGTTCAAATGCAGTTTACTGTTGTTATTTATATCAAGCACTGAAAACTAGATTTGACATTTCTCACACAGGTCGCTTGCACAAATGACATATTCATGTTATTAAATAGTTCAGGATTTACTGTAAATTGTTGAGTTGTATAAATTTGACAGTGCTGATGTATCATGGTGATAGAATATATTCTCAGTGATATGTAGCCAATGATACTTTTGTATTCCTCTCTTCAGGCATATGGGATAGTATGGAAGGCGATTGACAAGAAAACGGGGGAGGTGATGGCATTGAAGAAAATATTTGATGCCTTCAGAAACCAGACTGATGCACAAGTAAGTTTATGTGTAATAGTAAAGTTGTTTTATTTGTTTGTGTTTGCAGACAAAATTATCTGTGCAGCATTGTGTATAAGCTTTTCATGGAAACTAGTGCTTCCTTAACTATACACTGCTTGTGAGTCTGCAGGTGGATATGTGAATTCAAGACTTGATGACACTCAGAATTATGCTATTTGACTCAGTGCACCTTGTCTCGTCTATAGTGTAGTTACAGGGTGTGACATATGTTGGTATCTGGTAAGTTTGTAATGGGAGAGAGTCAAGGAATGTGGGTGGGAAATGGCAATGCCCATTTCATTACAAGTATTAGTAATGTAAGTGGTAGAGACAAGACAATGGGTAATGCCTTTTCAGGCAGTTACCCTGACAAACATAAGTGAGTCATGACATCCATCTCACGGCTTTGCCGATACTGTGTGTATGATTAACTGTTTATGTGGAATAAATGTGGGACCCAGAAACCACCCAAAGAACTCCACACTTTTGACCAGTCAGAAGCGAATGCCTCCTTTCAGTACATAAGCCAGGGTAACAGGGAGAGGCAACATAATATGATGTGATGTGATCACAATTTTGCTAATTGATTTAATACTGGGCAACATTCCTAAATAATCAGTATCAAGACATTATGGAACACTTGTTAGGCTGTTAGCGATCTGGCGAGTATTACAGAAGCAAACAAGTATGTACTATGATCTCTTACTACAGTCTAAAGCTAATTCAAGAAGGCAGTGGACCTTGAAATTAGTGTGACTAATACATCTCTAAGAAAAAATCTAAACCTCATCATTGTAGATTATATTGATCAAATGCTGACCCTTCATTACTTCATTCACTTGATTTGGAGATTCTTATTCATCATCTTATTTTACAAAACTCTACATGCATACAGTGCCCCCCCCACACACACATAGACACCACAGTGTGGAGTTCTATGTTATTGTTAATAAGCATTAAGCTGACAGTTTTTAAGGGAGAGTGACGACACTCTTTGAATCTGATGATCCTTCTTTCAACTACAGACTCAACATACCTTGTAAGGATGGGACGAATCTGGAATTTCATTCAAATGGAATATCGAATCGAATATCCTCAAAATTTCGAATACAAATTGAATATCAAATAGAATATGAATATCCAGTGGCTTCAAATTCGATTAGAATACTGAACAGCGTTGACATGTCTTGCTGGGATGTGGCGTCATCCCGTGGCTATAGGCACAAGTCCGTGCCAGAGTCCTCGGCATCATGGCCATCTTCATCAATCTTTTTGTTTCCTTTCTAACCTAACCTAACCATGAAAACAACTTCTTACAGCGGCCAAACTTATCCCAACATATCTTATGTACATATACACACATTAGGTTACAAAATAAAATAATTTACATTCCTGTATACAATAAAATTAATCAAACAAACACAGGTAAAACTCGACATGATCTACACCGGCTACGCGGAGGTCGGCACTTACCGTCACATCTGTAATTTATCGCAGGCATCGCTAAATAAATTACCTTCACAAATTTCGGTTTTATCCTAACCTTAAAGTAACCATAACCCTACCTCAGCCTAAGCTCCTAAGCTTACCCAAACCCTAACCTTAACCCAACAGAGCAAACAAAAGACCCCTCGACACATTACCAATATTATGGTAAGCTATGGATAGCCTTCACCATTGCCGGTGAGTTTTATGTGAGGTTGTTTTATGAAGTTTATTCGTTTAAGTAATGATAGTGATTTTATTTTGTAACCTAGTGTGTGTATACGTATACATATAAGATATGTGAGGAGTAGTTTGGCCATTGTAATCTTGTTCATAATTACACGGGTAACTCAGAAAGTACAAGGAAAATATTCAAGCGATATTCATTTATGTAGATGCAAATTTTTCGAATTGAATCGAACAACGGGAAAACATTCGATTTTTGATACAAATCAAATATTCATTCCATCCTTAATTCCTTGGCAAAAGTCCATGATATATATCTTGGTAGAAATCCATGAGATATACCTTGGTAGAAGTCCATGAGATATACCTTGGTAGAAGTCCATGAGATATACCTTGGTAGAAGTCCATGAGATATACCTTGGTAGAGGTCCATGAGATATACCTTGGTAGAGGTCCATGAGATATACCTTGGTAGAAGTCCATGAGATATACCTTGGTAGAGGTCCATGAGATATACCTTGGTAGAAGTCCATGAGATATACCTTGGTAGAGTCCATGAGATATACCTTGGTAGAAGTCCATGAGATATACCTTGGTAGAGGTCCATGAGATATACCTTGGTAGAAGTCCATGAGATATACCTTGGTAGAAGTCCATGAGATATACCTTGGTAGAAGTCCATGAGATATACCTTGGTAGAAGTCCATGAGATATACCTTGGTAGAGGTCCATGAGATATACCTTGGTAGAAGTCCATGAGATATACCTTGGTAGAGGTCCATGAGATATACCTTGGTAGAGGTCCATGAGATATACCTTGGTAGAAGTCCATGAGATATACCTTGGTAGAAGTCCATGAGATATACCTTGGTAGAGGTCCATGAGATATACCTTGGTAGAGGTCCATGAGATATACCTTGGTAGAAGTCCATGAGATATACCTTGGTAGAGGTCCATGAGATATACCTTGGTAGAGGTCCATGAGATATACCTTGGTAGAAGTCCATGAGATATACCTTGGTAGAAGTCCATGAGATATACCTTGGTAGAGGTCCATGAGATATACCTTGGTAGAAGTCCATGAGATATACCTTGGTAGAAGTCCATGAGATATACCTTGGTAGAGGTCCATGAGATATACCTTGGTAGAGGTCCATGAGATATACCTTGGTAGAGGTCCATGAGATATACCTTGGTAGAGGTCCATGAGATATACCTTGGTAGAGGTCCATGAGATATACCTTGGTAGAGGTCCATGAGATATACCTTGGTAGAGGTCCATGAGATATACCTTGGTAGAAGTCCATGAGATATACCTTGGTAGAGGTCCATGAGATATACGTTGATAGAAGTCCATGAGATATACCTTGGTAGAGGTCAATGAGATATACCTTGGTAGAGGTCCATGAGATATACCTTGGTAGAAGTCCATGAGATATACCTTGGTAGAAGACTAGAAGTCCATGAGATATACCTTGGTAGAAGTCCATGAGATATACCTTGGTAGAAGTCCATGAGATATACCTTGGTAGAGGTCCATGAGATATACCTTGGTAGAGGTCCATGAGATATACCTTGGTAGAAGTCCATGAGATATACCTTGGTAGAAGTCCATGAGATATACCTTGGTAGAGGTCCATGAGATATACCTTGGTAGAGGTCCATGGATATACCTTGGTAGAGGTCCATGAGATATACCTTGTATAAATCCATGAGATATACCTTGGTAGAAGTCCATGAGATATACCTTGGTAGAGGTCCATGAGATATACCTTGGTAGAGGTCCATGGGATATACCTTGGTAGAGGTCCATGATATATACCTTGGTAGAGGTCCATGAGATATACCTTGGTAGAGGTCCATGATATATACCTTGGTAGAGGTCCATGAGATATACCTTGGTAGAGGTCCATGAGATATACCTTGGTAGAGGTCCATGAGATATACCTTGGTAGAGGTCCATGAGATATACCTTAGTAGAAGTCCATGAGCACCCACTTTGACCTTTCATGGCAGGTAAAGCTTTGCTTTGTGTTGGATCAGTTAGGTTAACCTTGTGCTGGTCAATTACTGTGTACATAGACCACAGACGCCATGCAAACCACATCTTCATTAGGTGACCCACACAATACTGTATTCCTACTGCTTCAAGTTTGTGGTGTCTGGTAAGTCACACTGGAGCCAGTGACTGCCTGGCTGTCCCTTGTGCCTTCACACCGTGGGCCCTGACAGTAGGTCTGAATTTTCTTATGTGTGCCAAGGAATTAAGACTCATCATCAGGAAATTCAGCTGATCATCAGTGAGGTCTGCATTAGGTGAGCCAGTGCCCAGTGGTACTGTTGACACTGGTTGAGACTTGACAGTGCATCTTTGCCTACATTCGGAATGCTCTCTTTGTGTGTGCATATCTGGCTTTGGGAAATGACAATGAATCTTATGTACACGCACACACATATGCACACACACATACGTACACATGCACGCATGCGCGCGCGCGCACACACACACACACACACATACCTTCTTTCCAAGTGCTTATTCAACATATGTTCTGCTGAGTGTCTTTAAATATGAACCACACCTCAACGTGTATGTTTCTGGCTTGGATTCATGCATATGTTAGCAAGATATGCAGAATGCCACAAATTACTGTTATTTTACCTTAGATTAAATTTAGACTAAACAGAAAACCACATAAAACTAGAGATCCTATATCAATGTTGTGTTCATTGCAACATATTATCAGACAAAAACCCAAAGTTTTGGGTAACTTTCTCAAAAATTTACTTCATATAACTTCCTCAAATATAACCTCAGTCAGACTGTGTAATTTTGTTGTTAACCGAAAAGAACAACTGAAAAGACCACATCCCCGATATCAGCTTTTCAAAGCACTGACCACCTGTACAAGTAGGCCTGTAGATATGTGCCTCAAACACAACAATACAAATAAAGGTATATCCGTGCCTGCTTAATTGCACCCAACTAAACAACCTGTCTCATTCGTTGTACTGTTAAGTCTTTGTTAACAGTGCACAACTCCAAGTAGCTGTCACAAGCATATTCAAAGGCACAGATTCATGTAGTGGAATAATTGACAGCAATGTCAGCCAGATAATGGAATGGTCATTTTGTATTGACAGTCTGTGTTGTGGAGTCAGGTAAACTGGTCGTTTGCTCATTATTAATAACTTGCTATAGAATGCCTGCCTGTGCCACTATGTGACATTAAACACTTAGCGTATGATAAGTGAGTCTCGACAGGAAGATTAAATGCTGGTACCTGTATGGTAAATATCTTATAAATAATAATGCCAACCATAGCTCATTTATGGACATCAGTCATAATTCATTTCCTTCTGTCTTCAGACATATGTGTGTTCATTATTGCATTATTATTTTGAAGTGTTTGTATGTAATTAATTTGGACTTCTGTACTTTTATTCATTACCTGATTGCAAAATTAAAATGTATTAATATTGGTATGTTATTATTATATCATTTTAAAGTTGAAAGACAACGTCATTTGTTTCGAAACTGTTCTTTATGTGTATTGTGTCTCGTTGGCAATACAATGTGTGTGGAGATTGTAATCTAATTTCTTTAATTGTGCATTGTAGATAAAATGCAGACACATTTATTTGAGTGTCTGTGGTTGTGTTTTGTCACACGCAGTTCAAATGTTAGTGCAGCTTGACTTAACATTCAGTTGGACAACTTAAGACTTGTTATGACTTTATTGTGACTCGAGTCACTCCATTTCACACGTGTAATCACAAATCTCCCCCATCTGTTTTCCAATCTGATTTCTAAAGTTACATGCAAAATGAACAATGTCTGTTATAAAGGACTAACAAAACTATGTAGTGCGTGAACCTATGTGACTTACAAGTGTTAATTATTCATAATCGTAATTAATAGTAATCATTAATAAATTGATTGGGTTATCATTGATGGGCATCTAGATAAGAAGCACAATTCAATAGAACCATGTTGTCCTGAGACTTGAATTGACTTGGAATTCACTCAATTCAGGAGAATGACTTGATTTGGACTTCACGATCATTGACTTGAGAGTTGAGACTTGACTTTCATATCTGTGTGCACATCTTTCATATTGGGCGGTAAAACAGGACAACAGTTGTGTCGTCTCATTGCATCAATTGGGAAGAATTGGTCAATCTATGTGTATGTCAACAGTGTTTCACCGTCCAGTGTCCAGTCCGGCCCACAGGAACTCACCCAGTCCACCTCTGTCTCTATGCAACCATGCACGCAGTAGTGAAATTTGTGATGTTATCACTGACACAGTTATGTGTTGGTTTTGTATTTTACATTGTAATCACTGCTAGGTTTCATGATCAACCAGATGTGTAAATAAAATCTGCTGTCATTGTAAGTTTTTGTAACATCTTTTCATTTTCTTTACTTACTTATGCCTGTTTGCTCGCTGGGAGCATAGGCCATTGACCAAGGAATGCCACATTTTCTGTCCGTGGCCATCCTCTTCATTTCTCTCCTGGTGTATCCCATCTCCTTCATTTCTTTTTCAATGTCTCTTTGCCAGGTGTTTCTTGGCCTACCTCTTCGTCTCTTCCCTGGGGGGTTCCATGTGATGGCTTGACGGGTGATGTCTCTTCCAGTGGCTCTCCGTTCATTGTAATGGGGTTGTTGTTCTTTGTGTTGGCTTTTCATAGTCTTTTCATTTTCGCTGCTCCTAAATTCCCAAGAAATCCAATCGGACTCAATGCTCAAGTTTTGTGACAATATTGTATAGATATCAATTTAATGTAAATATCCAGTTGTTCATTCCCAAACATCCGTGTATGTACTCGAAGTAAACACAAGTAGCAGCCAACTTTCACGAAGTTTCACAGTAGAACTTCACATTTGTGTTTCCTAATTAATTAAATGTAGATCAATAGCCTAGATGCAGGTGAAAGGTGGACATTGAGAACGTAATGAATTATTAATAAAAGTGGCCAAATCAAATTGGTACCATTACACAGGCCTGTGTGGTACATGATTACATTAATCAAATTAAGACACAACTCCTGCAGTCTGTTGGAAGACAAATTGAACCCTAGTATATCCTCCCAATGTGTGATCCACCTGGAACCATAGTGGTAGAATGGTGTTCAGCAGACTAGGGAATTGATCTTGTATTGATGATTCCAAACCGAAATAACTTCATGAATGTCTGTCTGCCTGTTTTTTTCAGAGAACGTTTCGAGAAATAATGTTCCTGCAGGAGTTTGGTGATCACCCCAACATAGTGAAACTGCACAATGTCATGAAAGCAGAAAACGACAAGGACATTTACCTTGTATTTGAATTCATGGGTAAGACATTGATATGACAAGATGATAATGTCAGGAGTCTGACAGGATATAATTAGCAGTTTTTACCGAATCATAGAATCTTAACATTAAGATTATTTTTATAATTTGAATTTGACTAATTTGTCACGCGTGAGATGCTATGCATCTTTCTGTTATCAAGCATTTAACATTTGTATGCAATCTATTGTATAAATTATTAATTAGTGTAAAATAAGACGTTATGTAAATTATATTTATAGTGAACGAAGCAGAAGGCATGGTAATGCATTCATTCACGTAACATATTTAGTTGATAATATCAAGGGAGTGTTCTTTGCTTCAGACACGGATCTGCACAATGTGATAAAGCGTGGGAATATTCTGAAAGATGTACACAAGCGCTACATCATGTACCAGCTGCTGAAAGCAACCAAGTACATGCACTCAGGAAATGTCATCCACAGGGACCACAAAGTGAGTTGGCATCCCGCAGTCATGCCTCCCTGGCCGGGAAACACGATCCATTTGTTTGGCTGCAGTTGTTACCAGGGAAACAAAACACTCCATCGACAAACGTACCTTCCATTCACGTATCAAACTGTCTAATTGTTAAATCATTGCGTAATGGTATTAATTGTATCTGATTATAGAATTGATTTAATCAGTGCACTTACAATTAAGTGTTGACACCAGTTCATTTGAAACTAAGCAACCATTTACAGTCATTGACTGCTCTGTTGTAGGGTTACGCAGTTTGTTGAATTTTGAACAAAGTATTATGAGGTGAATGCTTGGAAAAATGTAGAACATTTAAGATTGATTTTAATCTTTAATACACTGTGTAACTTCCCAGTCTCAGTTATGTCACATATTTTGGTTATGGGTATCTACAGTATTTTACAATTTTTCCATATTTTTAGATAATAAAATTATGTTTTGTTAATTAGTTCCACATTTTAAATAAAATGTGCCAAAAATGGCACCATTGGTAAAACATCCATATTTTATGAAGGAGGTGACCACTTTCATCTTAGATGCAATCAATGATTACATTCCTAAATAAACTCACATGGTACTCGGAAAATCAGGTTAAATTGCACTGGTGGTTTAAAAATGGAACAGGCTTGTTTAACATTGTTTATGACTGAATATTTGTTGTGTTTCAGCCATCAAACATCCTACTGGATGGAGAGTGCTTCGTGAAGGTGTGTGACTTCGGACTGGCACGGTCACTCACACAAATCACAATGGACGAACAGGGTGACCCAAATCTGACAGAATACGTGGCAACCAGATGGTATCGAGCGCCTGAGATTCTGCTCGCGTCTCACCGGTGACTAAATTACTTTGTTAATAATGAATAACCACAAACACGGTTCACGCACCGTGGTTGTTAGGCCGTTCAGAACTTATTGATTTTTCATTGCATGCAATGGATATGCCAGGAAGACATAAAGGAATATGGTAATGCAGGCAAAAATTTTGTTTTATGATAATATGCTTCCGAATGTTTGGTTGGAATGTTACTGGATAAATTATGGAACTGAACACAGTTTAAGGTCAAGTGAGATTAACATCATTATGTGCTATTGTAACGCTTGCCATTGTATGAGTTTCTAGACATGGCTGAATACTTCCAAGATAAGTATTGAGACAGTGTTTCATTAAACAGATCTACTAGGGAGTAAAATGCAAAATATGTTGAGCTGTTTTAAACACTGGATACTGCATTGTGCGAGAACTTGCTTTATTTTTATTACTACACGTAATTACACCAAGCAATCATAGTTTAGAGTTAATAATGAAAATTAAATGTAAAATAAGTAAAATACATTCATCATCATCGTCATTGCATAGTCATAATGTCCCACGGTTGGGCCACGCCCTCAGCATAGTGTTTCCACATCTGCTGATCTTGCGCTGTCCTCTCCCACCTGGGAGAGGATAGCACATGTTTCTTATATGTATTTAGTATACAAATTATTAAATGTCGTCGTCTTCATATCTCGTAGTGTTGCTTCCACCTCCCACGATGTTATCTCTGGTAGCTCTTTGACATGGTGGGTGTATCAATACTGGGATTCAAACCCCAGCCCCTCTTGTCAGGAGTCCTGTACTTGGTCACCACACCACATTAAATATGTACTAATGAATCACAGATCAACATCTCTGCCTCACTCAGTGTCAGACTGACAGAGACTGGCACAGATGGACTGAACAAAGGAGAGTTACTCATTCAATATTCAAATTGGAGAGAGAACAAAGAGTTTCATATGTGATTAAGTTTCCACTGAGGCAATTGAATGCACAGGCCAAAAGTGAAAAATGGGAAATTTGGGGTGATAACAATACATTTTACTTTGGTATTGTTAAATGTCTACCAATTTAAAGTTATTATCTACTGTTTGATTCCTCGAGTTGTGCTGATTATGATCATGTGGGATGTTTATACTATGGTTGGTTGTAGGTATACAAAAGGCGTGGACATGTGGAGCATGGGCTGTATACTGGGGGAGATGTTACTAGGGAAGCCACTGTTTCCAGGCTCGTCGACACTGAACCAGATCGAACGAATCATGGCAACCATAGACATGCCGACTGCAGAAGGTAATCTTCATATATATAATTGTGCACATAGTTTTTTACACAATGTATTCGCATACATGGATCGAACAGTTGTGTTGGGTCAATATATAGATGTCACAATGAAGAACATAATTTGTTTCTTTCTGTGAGCTCTACACTTGTTAGTGCTGTTGTGCAACTTTATCCTGGCAATATGGTGTGTCATGTCAGGTCACTGTGCTATTTACTGAGGAGAGCTTTCAAATCAGTTGTCATCTAGAGCTTGTTTAATGGGGTGTGCACTGTATCAGTTCATTCTTTGAGATGAATTGCTGCTGTGTCCAGTGCTTGAATGTGTTTCATTGAGTTTACTTTGTAATTAAATGAACACATCTTCCAAGAAACAGGGTGAAAAGTGATTCAGTGACTTAATAAGTTACTTTTTTTTTTTACTTACAATTCAGATATGCAAAATGCCCATTTTCAAACTTAGAATGAACATGAAATTTGTCTGATAATATTATTTATTTAATCATGAATGTCAGTAGACTTATGTGCTGTTTGTTGGCATTAATTTCGTTGCTTTGGCACTATCTAGATGTTCGCAGTATCCAGTCCGCCTACGGGGATACAGTATTAGAAAAGGCTTGTAGAAAGTAAGTACCAATGTCATAAGTTATGTATATTTTGATGTTTATTGTCATGAGTGGCTTAGTCATGAGTGGCACTAGTGTATTAGAATAATATTCTACTTCTTGCTTGAACAATACATGTAATATTGGCTGTGATTGGTTAGAAAAAACAGCTGAATCTTGGAGGGCAATGAGATGACTGACGCAGTGTTTAAATTCAGCCTTTTTTAAAGCAATCTGCCAAAATGGCATACAGAGTGATGTCATTAGAAGCATATCCCTTGTATTACACTATAAATTTAGTTCTGAAAAAGGGTATATTCCTTTAAATACAGCATATGTTTTATTAGACTGTGTTTTCCAGGTGACTTGATTATGTGTTCAGTCAAATAATCAATTCGCCATTGGTTCATTCACACTGGTACTGTAGCGGTGTATGGTTCATTGTACACTGGTACTGTAGCGGTGTATGGTTCATTGTACACTGGTACTGTAGCGGTGTATGGTTCATTGTACACTGGTACTGTAGCGGTGTATTTGTAATGTTTCATCAGGCCAAAGAAGTCAATTGATAAGATGCTGGGAGACGTCCCGCCAGACGCCATTGACTTGCTGAAGAAACTCCTTCACTTTAATCCAGACAAACGTCTCACAACTGAACAGGCACTTAAACATCCTTATGTTAAGAGGTAAGCTGTCCCAGCCAAAGTCCAGTGTTTTGATCTTGAAAACGTGTAATTTTGGGGGACACTGTCTTAAGAACATAAATCACAGTTTGTTGCACATGTCGTTCACATTTCGTGGATGGATTTAATCCAAATGTTGTAATCGGAAGAGAAACATAACATATAATACTACACACTGATGCTGTATAACGTATTAACTCTTATTGCTTCGCTAAGTTTATACAACTTATAACAGGAATAAAGTTATACCAGGAGAATATGTTTTCCCAACACTAGAGACCAGGAGATTGAGTGTTTAAAAATATTGAATGGTTATGAAAATATTGATAGAAATTGTTGTCCCAGCCCACCCATGTCACTGGTTGTATTCCCTGGCAGGTTTCACAACCCAAGTGAGGAGATAGTGATAGGTCACGATGTCATCCCCCCGCTCAGTGACGACATCCAGTTGACAGTGGAAGAATACAGGAACAAGTTGTACGAGGTACGGTCGGTCTCCCTCCATCCCATTGGCAGACAAAACAAGTTCAATGTGTTTATTACGATGGCTACAGAGATGGAGAACAAACAAGCTGTATGGTGTCCATGACGTCCTTTTGCAAGTGTGTTTTTCAGATGGAGTGACAAATCACTGACAATCAATGCAGTGTTTTAGTGTATATTGTGTTGGGATATATTCAGTGAAGTTCTAGGTATATTTCAAATTATATATAAAAATACAATTTATATGTGCTGCCTTTGTATAATATAACCTATTAAAATTTTTGCGATGCCTACCCATTTGTGACGAATAGAAAAAAATCTAATGTTACCTAAAACTATTACATTGGTATCAGGGTTGGGTCCAAATATACATTTGGGGATCAAATACCAATACAACTCAACCAAATTAAAATACAAATACGTTGCTTTTCAAGATTTCAATAAAAATTAAGTTTTTCAATACAAATATAGATTTCAATTTTTTCAAATACGATTCAAATGCATGCACTTTTCAAACACAAATTAAAATACGTATTTGGACCCAGCCCTGGTTGGTATCATTCCATTTACATTACTAACCACTTCGCAGTGACAGGTCATGTACTGAAGTCAGTGGCGTAAATCTCCGAAAGTTAAACTGAAATCCATTTCCCCGTAAAGATGATAACGCAGAAGAAGCTGGAGCGGAGACGGAAGCGGAAAGACGAACAGCGGCCACCAGAGGAGCCACCGCAGCGAGAGCACGCGTCACCAAAGAATAGCCAAAAGGAGCAGGTTCCTCCGAGTGAACCCGTTCCCATGGAGAAGACGTCTCCCGCTTCCAAGTCCCCTTCCTGTTCCCCTCACTCCGACAGCTGCAAGCAGATGTCTCCGGCAGGAGGGAGGCCCCAGCCCCAGTGGGAAAACAGGGCAGTCACATCCGCACATAGAGGTACGTAGGGAGGTATGGATGGTGGGGCGCAGTGGCACAGTGGTTAGAGCATCGGGCTAACTCTTTTACCAACTGAACTATGCAGACCAGCGGGATTTGGGTCCTGGATTTGATGTGTTACATTGAATTTACAAATCCTTCTTCATACATTGGCATACTATTGATATTAATGTACTATATATCATTTCTGTCTGAAGTTAAATGTTTGTAATGTACGTGTCTTTGCGTGAGCTATCTTCCGTGGGCTACAATCGATACAATATTACTCATAAAATGATCTGAAGATGGTGGCAAACCCGACGCTCAGCTCAGTCAGGCCTCCATGAAACCTCTGGCTTCAATTTTGTGACAAAATTTGATTTGACTTGTGTGGAACCGTAAGATAAATAATATTTGCTCCCTGTGGTGACTAGTGTTTGCATACATCGGAATATCACATAATAATTTATTATGATGCTCATTTCGACCCAAAAGCTATCCTTGTAAACATGCTCAAAATACGTAGAAAGGATCTGCCTGTCATTTTTGACGCTTACTAATTAGCTTTCCATGGGAATCACTATGCTGACGGGTTTAAAACTGCACTTTTACTACAAATGTATTTTTATTTTATTTTGTTAATGTTGTCAAATGTTACATACATACTTAATCGTTATGTATACATGGAAAACAAACTTTTGTTTAAGCCTTGTTTCTATTCCCTTTAACCTGTCTTTTCAGTGGGTGTTGCATTTGGTCGTACAACCCACCAACCACCGCCCCCCTATGGCCCAACGGCGCCCCCACAGTTCCAGGGTAAACCACGCGCACATGTGATAGTGAGGCAAAAGAACGGCGACAATGCAGCGGTGAGTACTTCGACACTGTCACACGGATGGTGGATGTGACAATATCATCACACCACAAACTGTGTCGTTAAATAATCTCACAAGCCACCCAAGTACACCCACTTTACTAACACTAAGTCCATCCTACGTCACGATTGTGGCCCTATTTTCAATTATTCATCCATCACTTGGCCCGAACGAGTAGAACTGATTGGAGAGGCATTGTATCAATGACGTATTCTGGCATTTGGTTAAGTGCCAGAATCTGTAGTTAACCTGGTTCCAGGACATTGATGAATGTTGTACTGTCACTACTAATAATGATCAAAATTCTCTGAAACTGACACACCTCAGCAACAATGCTGTGCACTGCAGTTGTTTCTTTTGATTGAATGTCTTCAATTCTAACACACTAGCACATACATTAAACTGTTCAACGTCACTCACACCAGCTGTACATAGCCCTGTGTGAATTACACCTAATTGTCTAATACCTCACCAGATCAGGAAACATTTTGATGATGATTGTAATAAAGAAGATATTTTAAATTTTACACGTACGTTTACATTTGTTTCATAACAACACTTTTGGGAATTTTCAGTTGCCTTTCTTATGATAACTACTGGTTGATGGCAGCATGGTTTCATTATAGTTTTTTTGCCTTATCTTGAGTGGCTCTTCACAAGATTCTCATTCGAAACTGCTGCCACCACAGCACCCCCAGACAGTCAACTTGTTGGTTAGACTGATAACTGTCAAAAAGCACAACCTCCATATTTTCAAGAACTGTCAAAAGTTTTACATTCAGTACTTACAATGCAAAGTTGTGTGCATTTTATTTGTGAAGTATATTGGTCAAGTGTGAACACTTAGTGACGGGTAGACACTACAAACACTTGTCCACGATAGTGTACCAGGTACATGTAATTAGTCGGGGTGCTAAAATGTTGCTGTGAAAACGACAAAAATAGCTATAAGTAGCTATTACTCAGGCACTGCAGATTGTTGTATGTTGTTTTACAACTTGTAGCCTGCCGGTGCCACTGGCCAGGAGGGCACAGCCACTACCCAGGTTTGTTGTCATGTGTTTGTGGCTTGACAGTGGAGCTGTGTCCTCTTGCCATGTTCTGCTTCTTCCGTGTCTCCTCTTGGCTCTAGTGGATTATCATTAGCAGACTGTCGTCTTACCTGGCATACTAAGCTACATCTGTATGGCTGTTGTATCTCTAAGAACACTGCTCTTCATTGGAAACTCTTGTGCCATATCAGGGTATATCCAGAGGCGGTTTTCGTATTGCCCGGAAACCCCCAAAAATTCCACCGCCAGTGTACAGCAAATGATGACACGTGACATGCAGTTTTCCAATGGTACAGATCAGAAAACCTCAACACATCAATCCTGGCTATGCTTCTGTGTATGCAGCCCGTAGACACTAGTGTTTACTCCTATATTGATTGCAGAACACGTCTGGCAGAAAGGAGCAAGATTTAGTATCATGTTAAAGAAAATTGGTAGAAACTGTGTACATGTAACCTGTTTTGTCCAATACAAATAGTTAAGTGATGTGGTTGGTCAAAGGCCAATTTGTGCACGTTATGGGGTTGAGCTGTGCTCTGTCAACGAGACTCAACAGGAACAGTTGTGCTGTGCTACTTCAACTTGCGACACTTTCATGCTTACGCTGATGCTCCCTGCTTAAACATTTAATATTTTCTTGTCTTTATGTTGTGTGTTTACATGTTACAGCCTGTGTCTTCCAAGTATTTACTTTTGTCTCTTGGTTATTTTGCGACAATATTCTCTCTGTGCTGAACTTGTGAAGCTTACAGTTATATATGGTTATATCTGTTATGATGGATAAAGATCAAATATTTTTTTAATTAAAATCATATGTGAAATGTATATATAGCGACCATATGCAACTATTGTGGTTGTATTTACATGACATATGCCATGGTGTGTGTAGGTATTGATTAATAAATCATAACCTTGTACTATTTAACATGTAATTTTATTTAAACAGTCTTTTATTTTAGCAAACACAAGAAACCAAGAACTTACATTTACGTTATCAGATCATTTGTCATATTATAAGTGAAAAACGTACAACTGTAGCAGTATTGATTACTGTTGACCATTTGTTTGTAGGCGGGGCAGGGTAGGGGTGCTATCTGGCGTCAGAACTCCGCCCCTGTGGCGTCACGTATAGGTTCTGCTGGACACACGCGCACGCACTCGGCCAGTGGCTTCTCACGGCAAATGGCCAACCCTGTGATCACACGCGACGACTCACCTCTCGGAATGCACACCACCAAAGTGGTAAGAGCATAACTGTCTGGTACTTCACTTCTCACTGCTCCGTGCATGCCTTGTTTGTTTGTCCACAGAATTTCCTTCAAGAAATGTATGTATTTATTAAGGAGGTATGTCAGTGATAATAATCCAGTCCATGTCGTAAAGTTTCCATATCCAAATGTTAGACATGCATTATAAATGAGAAGAGTTATTAATTACTAACATACCTCTTTAATAGGATAATCTTTCAATGTTGTGTGTTGCCTGTCTGTATGCATACTGCACAGATGACACTCTGTCACGTGAAATATGAACATCTGTAACGTGGACACAAAAATCTAAGTTATATTATCCATACTGATAATAATGATAAACTTTATTTAAAACACTGGTCTAGAATGTGTGATAATCTAGAAGCTAAAATGATGTGAAGTTGTGAAAAGTATTAAACATACACAACTGGAAGGTTTTCTAACATAATAATTGCTCTAAAACATTATTTTAAAATGAAACTTAAATATGAGTTGTAGCTTTGGTTTTTAAACATTAGACAAGTGAAAATAGTTAAGAATAAATCAGGTTATGATTTTACAGTTAATGCTTTGAATACTTGTTTTTATCTTTTATGCGTCCCAAATTAACAGTGGCAGCCGTGTTGTCAGTGAAATAATAAATTATTTTGATCCATAGCTGCACATCTGATACATTTTAATACAATTGTTTAGTGTGCGTAGTTTAATGAAAAAGAAACAGTGTGTAATTATGTACAGAACATATAGGTTTGTGATTCTGAGCATTTTTTTTTTTTTTTTGATGCTCTGTATATATTTTTATTCAGTAGGCGTGCCATCGGGTGGTTGCATATCTAAGCATTATATGCACTTTTAGTCTGTGTTTGTGGTAGTGTATGTACTGCGTGTATATACATATATGTTAGTGTGTATATAATATTGTATTGTACTAGTTTTTGTCTTATGTCTGCTCCGACTGTTCATGAGTTTACAAGTTTGTGCAGCATTTCTAGATGCTTGTGCACTTTCTAGTGAGTTTACATCAGTGACACATTGGGTGTTTGAACAGGGAAGAATGGAGATCAAGTAACAAAAAGAAATTATATTCGTAGCGTCATTATTCTTAGGCAAACAGTTATTAGTTTGAAAGTTATTATTTAAAAATCAGCATATCAACTAGGATTTTTAGAAGCTTTATAGCTTATGAACTGGGATTTTTAGAAGCTTTATTTAATTATTTATTTATTATCATTTAACATTTCATCTTTACATGTAAGTTTAAACTGATTATGAATATTTTAAATATGTGCTACAATGTATTTTATGTGCCTCTGAGTGAATTTGTTTTCTCAGATATATGGCGCTTTACAAATAAAAATTATTATTATCTTGTCAAGACTGAAAAACCTTGTGAAAAACAATTATATATATATACAGGGTAATTACAGCACTTCATTAGATTTTTTTAAATTAGCATTTTGTGGCTGCATCGATGACATATTTTGGTTGCTGTCTTTAAGACGAATAGACTAATTACCTTTCCTTTTGTTGTAGTCATAGCAATTATTTCTATAGCATCTCACATCTTATTCATTCTCAGCTTTACTAATGACCCAGGCAGTTATACGACTTATACTTCACTTCACACATATCTGGTTAGAAGAGTACATGGAGTCATTATTCGCACAGCATGGCTTTGGTGTCTTCTGACTTAACCTTCTGCATGTTGCTGCACTTGTGACTCAAGTGCCAGCCGTGTGATGGCGTCCCATTCTGCTGCTCACCGCGCAGTCGTAGATGCTAATCTGTGATGTCTTTACGCACTGTGCAGGTGGCCTGTTCACCCATCCTATACCCCCGACGATGGCTCCCAATGGCAAGTATCACACCGTAGTCGTTCCTTGGCTGGCACCCCCTTTTCGTGGGACTGAAAACCTGGCTACCATAGTTGTGTCTCGACTAACGCTCTATGTCATTCGGTGCCGTCACACCTACTAATAAACCCACCCTTTCTGACCTGACCGTCTGCAGCGCCTGTGTTTGCCGATTGCTAATAGTAACAACAATAGGCTCGTTTTGGCTTTTTCGGGAAACTCCTAATGGCTTTCGTCGGTGGTATGGATGGCGTCTTACAGACACTGCATTACCTGCGTGGAACTCATTGGATGTGCTCTTCCCAGCATGCAGTGTGTCTGAAGAGATGTCTTACTTCTCTCCTAGCCACTTGTAAATGACCAGCTGTAAACAGGCCTCTGTACCAGTGTGGCATCAGTTGGTTGGCTTCATCTGCCGACATGTGCACTAAGCTAAATGTTCTTGTTGTGTTTGAATTAACCTGCACTCCCATTGCAGACATTTTAGCTTTAAGCTGTTTTCAGCCATTTCAAATAAATAAGCACAGGTTAGTTTATTATACATATCTGTATATATATATATAACACAAACTGTTTCTATGTACTGTAAATATAATGTATGAAACTTTATTAATTTTATTCACTAGTTGTAAATTGGTCTGATCACTAACACACCCATAAACCTGGTTAATATTTAGCGTTAAGATGGCTTGAGCTGTTAATGCTTTCATTCATTAGTCACACCACCTATTCTGTAGATATCACGTGCACAGAATTGCAGCCGTTGTAGTCTTTCTGGGTACAGTCGACACAGTCTAATGTGTTACACTTGCATTAAACTGCACTGCGAGATCATACTCACAACTGCGTGAACTGAAATTTACAAATGGCAAACCGTATTTCACTGAACATATAACCTATGTTGCTTCCAAACTGCGAAGCTGTGGTAATCCCTAACATTAGACTTCAATGGTTACCAATCTTTAACATGTTAATGATGTTAATTTAACTGATTAACACAGACAAAGATTCAGAAAAAGACAATTGTTCTGAATTAACATGGATTTCAAAATATTTATTTGTAGGAATGGCATGTTCAGAGATTAAATGGGCAATCAAAATGGTGAAGCAGATTGTTCTTTGGAAGCAACCATTTTAAATATTTTCTTGTTTCAGTGAAGTCATCTTTGTATGAATCATCAATTCTAATAAAACACTCAATTAAACCACGCAATTAGCTATCCTGCATAGTAAAATTTAGTTGTTTACGTTGATGTAGCATTTACCATCAGACTTTGATTGCCAGTAATGTATCACTCTTGATGTTGCTTTAGATTCCACATCAGCGACCACCATCCGGAAAGTCGGAGCGGCCGCGGCCGGTGTTTGGCAAGAAACAGTTTGAGAACACACGCAACATTTCCGCGACTGGCGCGGTGAAAGCAGTGCTGGGCAACTACTCACAGACCTACAGTACAATCAATGCAAATGCTCTTGCCTCGTTACAAGCAAGGAAGTGGTAACATCACCAAGTACAATGTGTCGCTGTGGACCGACAGAAGAGTTCTGCTGTTATCTGTGTGACGCAGTGTCTGGGAGGCTGCTCCTTGTACCACCACGTAGGATGGTTCATGCCTTCTGCATGTAGATATGCACTGTGGTAGATGAAAGCGAGTTCAAACCTGTGGTCACCACAGCCCAAACCTAATGTCACACGACAACATGTGCTGTCTGACCACACCAAGTAATTGTTATTTAAATGGGTCAATTCGATAGTGTACATAAGTTTGTGATGACGTGTGGTGTGCAGGAATCTTTTAACTTTGGTTTGTACAATGCAAAGGAAACTTATGCTTGTGTATTGACGGCGCTAACACAAAACGAACTGGGTTTCGTTTTGTGGAAAATGCGCTGTTGTTTAAACTGTTGTGTTCATACGATTTGCGTTGTGTTTATTTAAATGGTGACTGCTGTATCAGTGTTGTTCAATCCGTCCACGGTTTGTGAGGGGTGATATCTTCTACAGTGTAAATGCCTTCACTATGTGCCATGGTAACAGGCATTATAGAACACCAAACGGCGTTGTAGGGTGTGTAGACTGATGTCTCTAGTTGCTGCATACATGTAAAATAGTAGCAGAGAAAAATTGTGTTCGCCAAGATTTTATTCATAGCATTCAATTCTGACTCTGTGATTCAGCAGACGCTCCAGGATATTGTTATAATATGTGAAGGTGATCATCGGCCAATGAACACTGTGGAGTCTGAATTCTGATCAAAATGACAACTAAGGATTGAATACTTGTGTTTTAGAGCATTGTGACAGACGTTTTATTCGACAAGTGACTTTTAATATAAGACATGTAGATATGATCATGTGGTCAGCAACGTGGTTACATGGTAGATGGAATTGTAGTAATGCAAAGAATTGTACATGACCTGATGATGTCCGTCCTTATTTTTAAACAGTGTACAAGATGGTAAGCACTCTCACCTTTCAGCTAATGGTTTTAATTATCTGTTTTTTGTCGCTCAGAATTGTTCCATGATTTTGAAACATTCACGTGTTGATTATTGAAACATGGATCCAGTATGTAGCAGGATTTGGCTGTCAATGTAGGTTCATCCTTGTGACTCGAACACTGCCAGAATTGAGTGGAGAGTCTGACACCAAGACTCACACAAACAGTCACTTCTGCCCGAGTTTTACTTTAAAATATTTCTGTCATGTGGCAACCCTGTGTATCACCAAGAGCATTATATACTTCTAATAGTTTATCTTTTATGTATATATTTCTTAAAGCACACTTTGTCAGGCATTGACAAGGGCACGGTTGAATTTTAGTCAGATTGTGATAAATAGTAATAGCACTGTATTATTTATAAGTCATTAACCAATAAATATTTATTATTATTGATAACAGTATGTGTACCTCATGGATGGATGCGTTATAAAATGAATGTAGTAGTTGCTGGTATGAAATATGGAATGTGTATAAAATGATTATTGCATCAACCTTACTGTAGATCTCCATTGTCTACTTATTAGAACTTTGGTCATCAAACGTACCTGATTTTTTTAAATGTGCATGTACATAAAATTGTGAAGCCCTTCATAGGTGGTCCCTGTATTTTGTATATTATCTGATATTGTACAGGGTAGGAAATATAAAACTCTTGAAAATGTCGGCTAAACTGAACACGATCAAGGAGTCTGACGCAGGATGTCCCATTGATCAAAATGAGTGATGACAGACAGACAGTCCCATCATAACGTCACCATCATTGCATTAGTTCTGATTACACATTACAACTGTCATTGTCTGAACACTTGTAGACCTTGTAGAATTCTGACTGTGATTTTGATTAATGTGATAAATGGTTTGTGACTTTGGTGTACCAGACTCTACAACAACACGATGCTGACGTGGACAGTGTAAATGCAAGGGAATGTAACCTGTTTTAAAAATAAAATACCTGTGATACTCAGTGTCATTTTTGTCAGCAGTTTTGGCTGCTTTATACACATATAGGGGAATGGTGTGCAAATTATGCGTAGCCCTACAGACAATGTAATAAATTTCTATTTTTTATTGAAACTACATTTTACTGATATGCTTTAAATACAACTTCATGAGCACCTTTTGACAATGGCACCCTGTATAAATAGTCTTATGGGACTATTATTATTTGTTTGATTAGATTTATTATATCATTTTGCAACTGGGTAAGCATGTAAATAACATTACAGACATGCAGTAGTAGTAACAGTGTCGTGACCGGTGTGCTGAATATACTAGCAATATGCCAGCTTCCTCAGAGGTCCATTTTAGCAGGTAGACCGCCATTTTTAATACAATTACTGCAAGCTCTTGGAATGAAAATTGCACATATTAGAGCAGACACAATGTGCTGATATATATGTACAGGTGTATATCAGAATTTCCATGTCTCTGCACACAAATGGAAATTTTGATGGTGGTTCTTATATTTTAAGAAAAGTATAAACACAATGTTGTTTAAGCCGCAGTTGAATTTACAATTCATAGGTGTAACTAATTTAGTAACTTGTGCCCGTTATGAGTGACAACTGCCAAGTGTAATTGATGTTATAATAATGAGAAGCATGCTGGGGCCCGGTTTGGTCAGAGGGGGCCCACTGTGCACATTGTTCCCCTATGCACATTGCACACATACACACTGCATGGTGTACAGGAATGGGTACAAAATGTCTGCAGTGACATCACTTATCTGATTTCTGCACAGTTACAGTTGCAATTGCTATGCATGGAGTGATTTGATTTTCAGAATCCTCATGAACACATTAACTACAGGTCTGCCTGTTAACAAATAAATTTATGTGGAAAGTACCTCTGTTAATTTGCAATGAGCAGTTAATTAATTGTTTTTCCACCTAACAACATGCTGTTTGCATACATGTGAAATCATAGCCCTACTCGTTATTATCAGGTATTGATCATGTATGATTTTGTACATAGAATGACTGGTGGCAGCTAGATCATAAGAAGTGTTCTTTACTCTGTTCAACCATTAGTTTTGATTGTGTTGGCATCTGACACAATCTCCTGCTGACTGTGTGGTAAAGTTCAATTATATCAGACAAGGTGTGTGTCACTGTGTGTGCGCGCTAGCTAGAATTTATGTCCCTAGCGTCTCAGTGCAGTGAAAGGACTTCACAGATACAGGCAACAGCAGTCAGCATTGCATAACCATGCAGATTTTAGGAACTAGTCATTCAAGCCTATCCCATGACATGGCGCATGCTCAAGCCAAAGCCTACGAGTATTACCGAGGACCCGTCTGATTGATCTCGCGAGGTCGAGGGATGAGCAGACTTACTCACTGAGACTGAGTCACTCGATTTCAGTCTCGCTCTAACGACTAAGCCAGCTAGACCTTGGCTAGTCTGTGTAATGCTACCGATTATTTAATTATCATCACAGCTAATACAAACAAAATAGCTATAGATTAAAGTAAAAATTTAATAACCATATATTGATTTACCCACATAAATAACGCCACCGTTTAGCTGTACAACAAAGTTTGTTTATATCAATTTGATGCGTCACCCAGGACGACGACGAAAACAGAGTGACGTCACTTCCAAAAATCTGCGAAAATCTGCCCACTTGTTACTGTTCAGCCGATTGACATGATGACAATAACCACAACTTAGTGACAGTTAAGTAAGCGTACCTAAGTAAGTAATAAGATCTTCGTAACTGGATAATTTAACAAATAACATGCATGCGTGATACGTTGGTAATGTGTGTACCGATGTCGAAGCGATGCTGCTACGCGAAGAGCGACACGCACTTCGCTCGCGCGCCGCCCACGGCCACAACACACGCAACACGCAAGTGCGGAGATTATGTTGTGTCACGTGTACAATGTTTTATATAAAGTTAAATATCGTGGTCACATTTGCAATTAGTAATTATATTTTAAATCTGCATCATTTATAGAAACACAATTTATCTCCTATTAATTTCTGTTTAGTTGAACCGTACGATTTGTCGTGTTTGTTGTCAGCCTCTGGCAACAATATTGTGTTCCATGCGCATGAAAATAGTACTGCATGTCTTAAACGTTATCGATAACTTCTACACAACAAAGCTAGCATGTTACCTAAGTAGCAGTTTTTGAGGGCGTAGTCATTTGCATAGGATAATATAGCTTATGTAAATATTGTGTTTCTCGACAAGTTTAGTTTACTTCAAACTACAGCGGATTAATATGTCAAATGTGACTTCTTTCGGGTACTATTCATGATGGCCGTCAGTTGATGGGACGAAAGTTGCAAGTGAGAACTAAACTTTGTCTTGGTTCCTAATGACATTAGAGTGACGTGAAAATATAGTGCTGCGAATAGACTCACATATAAATTTGGCACAAGGTTTACGAGGTATGGAACATTTTATTTAGATCGGACATGTTTTCGGTCACAATGAAGTCGGTGATGTTGATTTCAAGCATTGCGTTGGAACTTGGAGCTCAGCCTAGCTTGTGGCCTAGTTTAACACACAACCCACTAGTCTGAAGTTTGCGTCAGCATATTTTATGCCGGTCGTATAAGAGATCGTGTACAATTTGCACTCCTTAAATTTTCGAATTCAGAAAAAATGGAAAAGTCATTATTAAGAAACTAACACTTTCATTGTTTTGTTATTGAACGTTTCAACTCTGAACTCAGCAGGAGGGACAGAGTCAGAGAACAGAGTTTTGAGTGACAAAATTGCGCTGACGTTCAATGATAAAGTGCCACGTTTTTTAGACTTGCTTATTAAGTAATATACCACTTTGTCTGTGTTCGTCCTGTGTGATTAGCAGCATTTATTATGTTGTTATAATAGACTTCATATATGGGCATGAACACAGTACTGGTACACAAAAATCAAAATGTAACATCACTCATGAAAATTTGCTTGCATATTTTTTATTTAAGATGTTTATATTCTGTAGCCTGAGGTATGTATGTGATCGACTTGATTTTTCCCCTTAGCCTGGGGATCCCAGGCCAGCAAACAATGTCCCGTGATTTCACATGTTCTGTAAGTGAATTCATGAGTTCAACTGGCTCAATTCACGTGTATTCACCGGATTCTGTGAACAAGTTTGGTGTGTTTACCGTGAAATCACGAGTTTTTCACGTGATGACACGTACCATTGAAACTGTACCAGTTCTGACCCAGTACGACTCGTTCAAAACTCGTGACAACAGGCAGAACACATGTATTCACATGAATACACATGAAAGCATGTACTGGTGGAGCGGTACCAATTATGAACCAGTATGACACGTGCCAACTGGTTCAGAAATGGTTCCTTATTTGCCGCTTTCTACGTTGAATAAGCAAAGAACAACACCAATTGGGTGAAAACTGGTTTTCCTAGTGATGACGATGTACTGACTTCATTCAGTATTAACAAGCCAGGGAATCAATAACAGTAAGTGCAGGGTTTTCGAGCCAAATGCAGACTATGACTATAATCATATTGTAGGATAGAAAGAGTAACCAAAAATGAGTTAAATACAGTTCCAGTTATGGCAAATCTTTTACAGTCTAAAATAAAGCCTCAGAGCTTTCTTTTTTATGTGTCCCAAAAATGACGTAAAGTTTAATCTTATTGGCAGTCTTATAATAATGGCAAGTTGCTTCTAGCTCTTGCTAATAAATGTAGGCTAATATTAGATTAACAAACATCCATAGCCTAAAGTTGTTATTAGTGGATAACTGGATACGAAATGGAACCGCGTTGTAAACGAGGCGCGTTATAGATTATATTCCGCCAGGGGCGCCACCACCCCCAAAAGTTTTGGCAAAACGCTACAACAGCAACCAAAGCCAATGTGCTGGTTGCACGGTGTATGCGTGATTTATAAAACTAACTGACATTGAAACCAACGTAAATGTGTATTACGTTAAAATAATATACACTGTCGAATGTTGAACTGAGTAAATCTTGCGAATGGTGTACAGTTTTGAAATAAATTCAGAGCCAACACGCCTCGTCTGGCGATGCGAACTGAGGCGGAGCGATAACACAGTACGCGGTCGCGGTCTAAAATAACCTTGAACTCAGCAGCCGAAACGCACAAATGATTTGACATGTTGCAGAAGTCGGTCAAATATTAATACTTATACTAATTGCGCTCACTGTTGGCTTAATTTCATCTTTTAATTAATCCCAAAATATAAATTTAGATCGCACATTTACCGTGCCGATTTATAATGCAATTCACGGTGGTTCGAGGCTACTGCGGTTCACACGCAGTTGACGAATTCGTATATTTGCGCACAAATAAAAGTTTTTTCGTATACGTAATGAAGAAAACATAACATAACTTTAGCCTGCCATTTCAGTACCATAATTACTTTTTTGTCACCGCCCGATTCGTAAGCAATTTAATTGCCATTTACAAGCCGACGAAGGCGCTCGTTCGCGGAAGCCACAGTGAACGGGCGCCTTCGCCGAAGCCACAGCAAACTGGCAAGAGACAAACGCGATTGATATCGGCGCAAAGAAACAGGACTTTGTACCAAATTGACTGCCTAAAGTTAATTAAATGCAATCAAAGGAATTGGTAACGTTTTAAACAAATTACCACACAAACCAAGCGCAGGTTACACAATAGATCGGTTTGAAAACCGATTGGATTGGTGCCGCGAAGCCGACGGCAGAACAGAAGCCAGGGGCACAATGAACTCAGCAACGCAGTTGTACTTCTGTGTTAAATGTCTTAATATCAATAAATTGTTTCTAGATACACCTGTACAAGACAAACATGAGGACTTCATAAAAATAAGTGACAGTTAATTACAGTGTTATTGTTAGCTGTAGCGCCCATTTCCCCCTGGCGGCAGAAATTCGGGGTCCACGACCGACCGCGTTATAGCCGAGTCGCGTTATAGCGAGGCGCGACTGTATATACATTTTATTATCATTACACTGTAACACATCATTATAATTAGTTTAATATGCTTTTACAAATTTAGCCAGTATTCATATTGAATACATAATATTATATAAAATGATATGCATATATTTTTAAAAGGTTAATAACATATTTATATGATTTTGTGAAGCATGACGCTTAATAATTGCCTTGTTCGTTGCTTTGTTCAGTAGCCTGTGTTCTGCATGTAAAGTTCTGCACATAAAGCCACATATGTTTTATTATTATGACATATGACTAACCAACATAATTCCATTTCCAGAGATCCTCAGATGACTGCTCAACAGCAGGAATGACAGAGATGCAAAGTAGTGTTCACTGCCAGCGTCGTCGTGTGAACAGGTTCCAGTACACATGTCCTCAGTGTGGCCTTCACTTTGTGCAACATAGCCACCTGATCTGGCACCGAGTGCGACGGCACGGTCTCTACTGCTTCACAAATACAGTGAAACTGAAACAGTATCGGTCCTCACATGCAACGCCACGTGGGTTCTTCAGAAAGATATGCGAGAGCCAAGAAGTTTCGCCGTGCTTACAGAGCAGCACAGGTAACAGTGTGAATGAAGGCCACAAAGTCATGTGTGAACCCGTGCGATCGCCAGGGTCGAGAGACAGCGGTATTGAAGAGTCGTCTCCCTCGTGTCGTGGGGATGAAACAAACAGTGACATCAGTCCAGTGCATCACATCATGGAGGAGGCACTCCATACACTGCCAAATAACGTTAACGTGTTTGTCCAGAATGCTCATACTAGTCGTGACATTGCAAACAGCGAGAAAGATGTAGACAGTGATTTTGCCGGCTGGGTGACAAGTCATTCCGATGTGGCTATATTAGGATTCGATGAAAGTGTTGTACCGTGTCCCGAGCTAGTCACCAAAATAGCCTGTGAACAGTATGAGGATGGGAATCAGATGCAGACTGCATCCATGCTGTGTGACACAGAGCTGACCCATTGTGGACAGAATGGAACCATTTCAGTCAGCCAGGCGAATCCAATGTCATTACCATCAGTGCATAGCGGAGCTAGTGATACAGACATGACAGGTATTCATGGCAGCAGAACAGAACCTTGCTCTGTAACGTGTCTCCGTCAAACTAGTGGTTGGAATAAGACCTTTGTTGCAACGTGTGAGAATGGCATGGCTGAGCCAGACTTTCACTGTAAACACCAGCCACAGAAGACTGTAGAATCTCCATCTGGGGATCGTCTGCTTGAAAAGGGTGCAGCGGCTGCAGCATCCTCAGACCTAGTCAGAGGAACCATGAGTGATGACGAAAACAGTCAAACTGTAAGCTATGAATACGCTGATGGCTGTAGCCATCTGTCTGACTTTGACACAGAAACATCTGACAACGCAGTAGTTGATGGCGATAAAGTTGAAGCACCGTCTCAGACCAGTTTCTTTGCCGTAGTTACCACTGGAGAGCAGCAGAAGGCTAGACTGTTAGACAGTATTCTTTTAGATGTCAATGGTAACGGACGGTGCCTTTTGTGTCCAAAGCATAGCAGTGCAGATTGCAAAATGTGCAGTGAATCGAACTACCGGGAAAGCATAGGCAGCTACACCACAAGCAGCATGGCCCTGTTGCCGCTCATCAATGGTGACGACCCCAAATTGTCGGCATGTCCAGATTCCGACCTGAACTTTGTGCACAGTCAAGAGTTACAGTGTAGCAGTGACGTATTGATGCCAACACAAGCGATGTCTGGCATTGAAGGTTTTTCGTGTGTTGGTGACAGCAGCAACGTCCGAATGGTGGACCTGGAACATGACTTGTTGGCTAGTGGTTCCAATGCAGCTCTGCCCCAGCTCGAGTGCTTCCAGTTCGATGACAGGGATGCATGGATGAACAACGAAGAAGATAGCACACCAGCACCAGCGCCAATGTTCTATATTGGTGACAATGCTGACTCTTCTACGTCAAGTGATTATCAAGATGACGTCCACAGAGCCAACGTTGATTCCACGCAGCCCACTAAGAACATTGACAATGAGCAACGCAGCACAAGTTTTGCCAGTGAGTTTTATCGGTTCCTGAAGCAGCGCGAGACAAAACGGATTACTCGATCTGTCAGTATTAGTCACGTGCGGAGCAAACTGAAAGTAAAGGATCGTGATTATGCACCAGTGATAAAGCGGAGACATTCATGTTTTGAGTCATACAATCTTCGGCCGAAGCGGAGCAAACCCTCTCAGTGTGAGTGCTGTATGTGTGATCAGCCGTCGGAGTCAGCAAAGCCATTCCATGCGACCGCTTTCATCAAGAACCAGCTTCTGGTGAACAGTCTGCGGCAGAAAGTTGTGCAGCTGTTCAATGTGCTCTTTCCCGATCTGGAGTACCCGCAGAAGTTCTCACCTGACTCGCCGGCAGTCGAGATCCTCATGGACAAAGTGGTGGCTATTGTGCAAGACCGCGACCCTGTGACAGCCACGCAGGCCCCAAAGAGGGCAGTGGCGGGCAGTGACGATTGTTACATAGTGCTGTGCAAGTCGCCACAGCAGTGCTTGAAGCAGCTGCGTCGCAAAGTATGCCGTATGCTTCAAGTGCTGTTGCCAGATCTGAAGTTTGATGGCAACTTTGAGTGCCAGAGTGCCGGAGCTGAACAGTTACTACAGGAAGTCATTGACAGTAACCTGGGACAGTCCTAAGACAGTGTGAATGACAATACTTGTGGCCATTTGACATCGCATCACCCTACAAGCTGGCCAGAATATGTTCCATTTTTTGTGGCTTTTAGTTTTCGTATATTGTCTTGTGTTTAGCATGGGTTGCTACTTGAGTTAAGACATTAGGTTTTGTTACAATTGATGCATTTTCAGCAGTCAATCTTGGTGTTCCATTTCAACCTTACATGCTGTTTTGAACATTGTTATATTTAGAAAATTATTAGCATATTGACAAGCCACATTGATAATTGTATTGCTACATTTGAAGTACCCGGTACTAGGTGAATCCATCCTTACGTGCCATGGGTTGCTGTGGCTGATTATGTCAGTACCAGCTTTCACTACCCCTGCTACATCCCTTTCTTTAAAAAAAACTTAACATGAACACGAAAAATGTGGTTGGCCTCCAGTCATTGATACCATTTTTCAACCACACGTTGCTCGTGTTACATGCAATGGGTCATTATAATTATTGGGGTACCCACCAGTCTTCAAATTGGTATTTGCACTGTTCCCACAGCTGGTGCGGTAACAACTGGCAAAGTCAGTTGCTATAATTTTATAGTTCGACTGCCCACTTCCACAATTTGCGGAGACAATCAATTCAAACCCCGGCTTGTGAGGATTGATGAACCTCAACTTTTAGTCGGTATCCCTCTCAGCCTTTAAAATACATGTGTGTGAAATATAGCATTCATACAATGTGTAATTGCAACAGATTCTCTCATTTTCCCCTAAGCTCTTGGTTAATCCTTCCGCAGTTTGTACATGCTGACTAATAACATGGAGGCATATCAGTCTTTAGCATTTATATATGCAGAAACTGAGAAAGGTTGACATCACAACATACAACACAGTGCACCATTACGATTACAAACAATCAACTGATCTCTACGTAGTTAAATCAAGTTTGGTCAATTGTATGCTTGATATGTTGTTTGCCAGTGTTCACAGAAGTGCTTCATTTGTGCATGCTAATGAGAGTTGGCAAATATTGGTAGTTTAGCCCAATCTGGTCCAATGTTTTGTTGATATACTATAAACTGTCACTGAAATCATTCAGTTAGTATTTTGTTCTTAGCCCACGGCTGAACTAATAATTATTGCAGGATCAAGTTTTGATTTATTATTGGTGAAACATTTTTATTTCCAAAAGTTTATGTTCATGAATTGATTCATGAGTCGTAAATAAAATTTCACTTGAGAAACTTACTGCCTTATTATTGTCACAAATTATGTGCCTTTGATATTACCAGATTACAATAACAGTGTGCTTTAAACAACTGCATGCAGTTTGCATTAGGGCACTAGTCAGTGTATGTTCAAGGCAGTCATGTTTGCCAAAAAGTGGAATACTTGGACATCTACTGATCTAGTGGGCAGTGCCTCGCTAATTCAGTGACAAGGTTTTATTAAATCTGTCAGAGAATGGAGTATTCTGTTTCTGTGGGCTGTTCAGACCATGTTCTGTCTCGGGAACCTTGAGAACAGAGGGGAGCAATCGTTTATATTTTCCTGCTTTAATTTTTCACATTGACCATCTTTATAAGCAAAAGTGCATTGTACTAGAATGTGACACCTTCCTTGTAGACCTTCATGACTGGTAGTATTTGTGGCCCCATGTACATTAGATCACCTGAAAATACATGGCCATTAGGTCTATTAGTTGTATTTTTATCACTGGTTTCTAAATCACAAAGACTGAACACGTTCCATGTAACTTATGTACCTATGTTTTATCTTCTGTAATATGTGGTTGACTTGAAAGCAGATATATATTGTATATATATATGTATACAAGATTGCCATGTTGAAACAAACGTTTTCTGTTGTAAGTAGCATTGTTTCGTTGTTTGCCATGTGAAACTGTTCTGTGACATTTTCAACTGCCAGACATAAAATATATATTATTACATTGTCTTGTGTGTTTCTGTCATGTCTCTCGGGCAAGGGATGCGTCAGATAACAAGATACAAGCAGAAACTTTGTTGTTGTACACAGTAAATTTTATTAGTCTAAAATTAGTACAGACTGTTTCAGCAACTAGATAAATGGTAGTACAGTGTATCTACCGTATGGGACACACTTGAAACAGTTTCTACACAAAAGCTTTGAACTTAGCTGCACCAATGATTGCTTGTTGATTTGTGCAGATAGAAAATTAAACATCAACAATGGGCATACTTGCTGGTAAGTATGCCTTAATTGCCCTTGCTGACAAAACTACAAGCTGCCTTTTCTACCCATCCCAGATAAAAATAATGCCTTATTTAAAACAGGTATTGATGATAGGTATTGGTCTCTGCCAGACCTTCAGCACAATCGGATCAGTAGTAATATTTTTCAACAATCGTCCATACCTGGGTACATGTTAGAGACAAATTGGGCTAATTTTACTAAGATAAGCCCAAAACTGTTTATATAATTCAATACATTCTTAATAAATAGAAGATAGAATGAATTTTTTTTCCACATGCACTGCTAATAATCTTACAAACGTAGCCAAATTGCATGCTTGGTGCTTAACCGTAAAAAACAGTTTCTGTTTACAACTGACATGCTAATTCTATAAACCATGGTAAAATTAAACTAGGGAGATCTATCCCGCACTGCATACCATTTTACTCTGCAGCTAGTATCAGAAATGAATGTTGCGACACATCATGATTTCTATGACAATCCCAAAAGTGACAAACAAAATGCATGGCTAGATCTGAAATGCATACATGATTTGTGTGCTCAGTTTCTCTCTGGAATGTCCTCACATACATCGATTCAACAGCAGTTTTAAACAATCATAACAAAATAAAATTTAACAATCTCTTAACAAAATGCTTGGCAGAATCGTAACAATCAGGCTAACGACGGAGCACGGAAAGTGTAATTCCTGTTGGATCACACAACAATATCACTCCTGCGTTCATTCCAATGTAGTTCCCAAATGTTAGAAAGCATGCTACATAAAGCAATACTTGGAATACCTGGCTGTTTTGAAAATCTAAAAGAGAGGGAACATCTTCAAAGTACTTGTAGGTTTAATTAATATTATGATATTGTAATGTGGTTAGAAAGCATGCTTTAAATGTGCACTGAAAAAATTGTGATTCACTGCAATTCACCGCAGGAAGAGAGTAAAGAGAATAATGTTGTATTCCATGATCATCTTGTATAATCATATGCCTATTCAGTCACTCTTGTTGCAAACTTGACTAGAATGCTGCATTTTAGAAACTTTTTGACTGGCAGTGAGTGGGAATATTATACCTTGATTAAAATAAACCTTATGAAATGTTAGATTGTACCCCTGTTCTTGTATACCCAATACTTGTTATATGTGTACATGTACATAGCTGCTCCGACTGAAAGCCACACCTACAGTAAAAAGATTCATATCGGTTCACTATGAGCTTCTGAAGAACATCTAGGATTGAACACATCATACTGTAGTCTTTGGTTTTTGTGCAGAATTATTTCCGGCATCGACTACACACGCACTGTTGGCAATTGTGAAATAACTTGATCGATGGTGAAGTGATAAGTTGCCTAGTTGTCGAACTGCCACCAATCTGTACTCGATGCCCCCAGATTAGGGCAACTTTCTGACTGAGCCTGCTCGGTGAAATAAGCTTGCGAGTATACGGCTCGAGTCGACCCGTACGAGGCCTTGACCACACTGAGTGGACAGTGAGGGCAGTGGCATTGTCTGTGTGACGGTAGTGGCCTGAGAAGTGGCCCAGTGAGCAGACGCCATCTTGACATGGCTGCATCATCACTATCACCTCATGGATGGTGACAAACTGTTTCATCTGTTACAGTAAGAGCCGCACGTCAGACGTACTTCTCCACATCTGCTTCAGATATGTATTTACCTGAAACACAGCAAACAGCCTCAGTTATATCTGTAGACATGGCTGCAGTTTTAATGCTGATTATGAGAAACACAGTTTTATTAATTCAGATAGACCAAGATAAGTGCATGAATTTGGATTCTTATATTGTAAATATGAATACCGTCAGAGATAACAAGCTTTGATACAATAAGAGATGACACAGCAACACGCTACTTGCACTGGATTTTTAAGCTTGAAAGTTGCAGTAGAACCAAGTTGGCGTAAATGGTTATACCTGTAAAAAACTTCTTTTTAACAAGTGACGTTCGGTAGCCAGTGCCGATTAGGTCGAAGTCAATGCCAGACATGGTCGTGCCATCACACAGGAACCGGATGGCAACCGTGCTTGGAGTCGACGGCCCATTGGCCACGTCAAACTTGGCGTGAATGCTCCCACCACCCCCTTCCTCGTTCATGTCCGACACGTCTCCCAACTGCCACATGGCACACTTCTTCTCTGCAGACCTACAGAAACATCATTTATAGTCATTTAACACCTACTGTACTGCAGACATACGCCATCATAATAGTAATTTAAACATATATAATGTAAATTTTTAAATTAGTTTATTCAAAGTCTAATCATTTTTTACATAAATTCAGATGTTACTGAAAAAGGATGTACTTGTCATGATATATATTAAATACATTAAAATCATAACACTTGGATTTATAAAACAATATTGTGAATGTTATCAGAAAATAGATGATAATAATATTATGCTTATATTTTTCTTATGTATGATAACTGTATCAACCCAAGAAATAAATTCAACATGATCTCACATTTTGACAACACTTTCCTGGTTCGGTACAGTTATTTGCAGGGCCATAAAAAGCACACAAACAAATGGTGAAAGGAGGTACTCCAAGACTCACCACACTGCAGTTGGTTTTGATTGTACATTCGTGACATTGCCATCCACTGGAACGGTGACCGTAACCTTGGACAAGGTCGAATGTGGCATCATGGCAGTGCCGTTGAACTTGTACTTGAGATGGAAGTCTGTGTGTGTCGCCTCACACTTCCAGTAGGACGCCAGCTGCAGTGGGGCGCTCTCTGTGGCGACAGCTGATGTCTTTATCTGCAAAGATGGAAGTGTAATAATTTATACTGTTTACTGTCAGTCAAAATTCACACCTCATCCATAGCAGTATGATTTTGTTGCATGTAACAATACAATCTGTTAATTTTATAACAGGCTGGTAATCAATTCCATTAATGAGAAAAACAGCTTTGAGGTATATCATCTAGTTTCCATTCAAGCATTATGACTGAAAAGGTATAGTTGTGACAGACACACTAAGATTAGTAAGTGTATTATTGTAGTCACATGTATTGATCGGTATACATCAACTGTCACCATAATCATAGAACTTTCTTCATTAGTGCAGCAAGGTTTTTTTACATTAGCTAATGCAGCACCTGTGTGGCTTTATAGATCAATACCATTGGCTGCACATCTCTACAACAGGTTTCTTGTAATGACCTCTGACTTCTCCTAGCACAGACAGCAGGAAGAAGAGAGCAACAGCTTGTGGTACATCTTCCAACAGACACACGCAAAGCAGGGTGGATAATATTGGCCACACTATGAAAGAGAAGCAAATCACTAATTGGTAAATCACCAAGGCACAGCAGGTACATGAATGAATCCAGTGACACGTATACTGAAGATGACATCATCTTCACACAGTGTCAAAACCAAAAGACACTTCTGGGGAATCAAATCTTTGCATGTGTTCAGGCACCCAAAGTGTAAAGATTTACAAAATATCACAACCACAAGAGACTCTTTGATCACAAGACAGGATTCACCCACCTGATACTTGAGGATGTCAATGTTGAAGTAGGAGGCGACCTTGTTCTGGTCAGTCTGTCGCTTCAGGTGGTCAGCAACGGCCGGCATGTTGAAGTGGTAGGTGCGACAGTCGCTGGTACTCTGACTTGTGTCTCTGTACATGGAAACAGTTGATTTAAGTCTCTGACTTGTGTCTCTGTACATGGAAACATTTGATTTAAGTCTCTGACTTGTGTCTCTGTACATGAAAACATTTGATTTAAGTCTCTGACTTGTGTCTCTGTACATGGAAACAGTTGATTTAAGTCTCTGACTTGTGTCTCTGTACATGGAAACATTTGATTTAAGTCTCTGACTTGTGTCTCTGTACATGGAAACATTTGATTTAAGTCTCTGACTTGTGTCTCTGTACATGGAAACATTTGATTTAAGTCTCTGACTTGTGTCTCTGTACATGGAAACATTTGATTTAAGTCTCTGACTTGTGTCTCTGTACATGGAAACAGTTGATTTAAGTCTCTGACTTGTGTCTCTGTACATGAAAACATTTGATTTAAGTCTCTGACTTGTGTCTCTGTACATGGAAACATTTGATTTAAGTCTCTGACTTGTGTCTCTGTACATGGAAACAGTTGATTTAAGTCTCTGACTTGTGTCTCTGTACATGGAAACAGTTGATTTAAGTCTCTGACTTGTGTCTCTGTACATGGAAACATTTGATTTAAGTCTCTGACTTGTGTCTCTGTACATGGAAACATTTGATTTAAGTCTCTGACTTGTGTCTCTGTACATGGAAACATTTGATTTAAGTCTCTGACTTGTGTCTCTGTACATGAAAACATTTGATTTAAGTCTCTGACTTGTGTCTCTGTACATGGAAACATTTGATTTAAGTCTCTGACTTGTGTCTCTGTACATGAAAACATTTGATTTAAGTCTCTGACTTGTGTCTCTGTACATGAAAACATTTGATTTAAGTCTCTGACTTGTGTCTCTGTACATGGAAACAGTTGATTTAAGTCTCTGACTTGTGTCTCTGTACATGGAAACAGTTGATTTAAGTCTCTGACTTGTGTCTCTGTACATGGAAACATTTGATTTAAGTCTCTGACTTGTGTCTCTGTACATGGAAACATTTGATTTAAGTCTCTGACTTGTGTCTCTGTACATGGAAACATTTGATTTAAGTCTCTGACTTGTGTCTCTGTACATGAAAACATTTGATTTAAGTCTCTGACTTGTGTCTCTGTACATGGAAACATTTGATTTAAGTCTCTGACTTGTGTCTCTGTACATGAAAACATTTGATTTAAGTCTCTGACTTGTGTCTCTGTACATGAAAACATTTGATTTAAGTCTCTGACTTGTGTCTCTGTGCATGAAAACATTTGACTTAAGTCTGACTGCAATATTTTCATCTTAGAAACATAGGAAATAAAGTTACTCTCTTAATTTATGTGTTTTCTCATATGGTTTTGAAAGTACTGATACAATAATAGAACAAAATCATTGTGACATTTACCTGTTCTAACATTATCAATACTGACCACTAGTATGCTACCTGTTTACTGTGGCCGCATTGTGCCTAGTTGTAATCACGTGGTCCACTAAGTTGCTACGTATTTTTCCCACCTGCTAATTTTTTTTATAAACATACTTGATCTTTTGCATTCTACTACAACATGAACGAGAACACTGAGGCGTGTACGTACTCTATTATCAGCTGCTTGTTGACAAGAATTTGTTGCAATGAGGTAGTGTTCTTGATGCAGAATGAGAGAACTGCAGGTGATGGGTTGTCCATGATCAGCCGGACAATGCCTGCTGGGAAGGACACGACCATGTCACCGGTCAACTTGACACGACACCTGCAAGTCACCCAAGTCAACGTTAAATTCCTACTAATAGTAACGTTACTGGATGCATTGTGATAAAACACAAAAACTGTACAGCATCATATGTGACGTGTTCTAATGAAATGAGTCATATGTCCAAAAAAAAGGACATATCTCACACACAGCCAAAGTTATTAGACGTTGAACATGCCTAGGGTAGAAAGTTTCAAACGGAGAAAAACGCATTTGAAGTTCGCGGTCACATAAACACACAGTCGAGTACATTGTCGATCCAAAATCTGCTGTTTTGCTTCTATTACTCCATTTGATGCATTCGAAATAAACTCCCAAGGCATGTTCGCTGTCGAAGATATATCATGCTAACTGTTTACTGAAATTATTACAACATAATCCGAGTATTTAGCAATGTTTGGTAGCAGCGACCCGATAATTCCATGTTGTTTACAGCTAGCGAGAGCGCACTGCGCCTGCGCGCACAGCTCTAAGCCAATCAAGGGCCCGCTGCCAGCTCCTCACGGCGTCTAGTGACGTTTGTTCACAGATAGGCCTCTCGCATTAAGCGCCGCTATTGGCTTACACTGACGTCAGTGGGGATTTCTACTACAAGAATCCGAAAGAGGGCGTCCAGGGCTTTCCTGTAGTACCAAATAAGTTCGCTATGCATTGACGGAAACCCAAAAGAATGCGACATGAACTAGTGCGATTTATCGGTTCTGTTTTACGAAATTCATGCTTGAAATGTTACGTTGTGTGTCTAAAAAGGCTATAAAATGTACTAAATAATATTATATATGAGAAATAAGCATTGCCAGTTGACAAAAAAAACAACCAAAGTATACTTTGGTGACAAAAAGTCAAAATCGTCGAAATTCATCATTGCATGTTTATGCGGTGTTTTCTCGAAATCAAGTTCGCTGACATACGACTCATTTCGTTAGAACACGTCACATAATTATATTCATTTATTGTATGACGGTGCTTTGCATTACACCATTATTCAAAGTACACATGTGGTATGATTATAAAACAAATGAAATGTGACATTAAACTGAAACAAACAAAAGCAAGTATAAAATTATAACGTAATGCAGGCCACTGCGGGGATTTTCAAAAGTGATCCTCTTATCATTTTAAGTGAATCTTCACAATTTCAGAAGACTCTTGGTGCACTCTTTTGCAAAAGACTTACTGGTTGCCATTTGGCAAAGAAACTGAACTACTATCATTGGTTCATGATTCCCATAAAGGCTTACAATGATATATTGGTTATTGACAGACAAGCAGGGACAGTGCCTGCTTACAGAAGCATTGAATATGGAGCACTCACTTTTTGGGGTCAGCGCCGATGAAGTAGGCATTGGCAGTCTCTGAGAAGGCAACAGCCAAAGGTATGGAGTCGGACATGCCAATGGTGAGAGGGCTGGGGCCACGGGAACAGCCATAGGGCGCCGACGTTGTGTTGAAGGCAACACTATTGAGACTAGGCACACTGTCCGTCCGCGCCATCTCGCCCACAGTTGGGCTTGACCGCTGGGTACTCCTCAGTGCTGCCATCTACAACACAGTCAGCATGTTTAGTATAATTCAAACTCCATTCCTTCATCAATAAAATAACATAATAAATACTACTACTATTGATATATATATATATATATATATATATGTCCTTATCAATTTATTGCATCATAAATTATGGCAATATTATAACTAATTCAGATCATATAACATGTACAAGGAGAAGACATCAAATCATTGCTATGATGCCAGTCACAACTTAGTTAAGCACCAAACGAGATACAGAAATAAAGAGCCAATAAGAAGGTATAATGATCCAGAAAGGTTTTTCTGGGAGTACGACGACATACTAACAGGAATGTTTGTTTGACAGTCCATTTGCTGAGACAATAAAGAGGAATGTTTGTTCTATTAGAGACGCAATATACTAACGGGAAAGTTTGTCCTTGGAGCAGGTCGTGGTACTGGGGGGCCTGGCAGGAGGGCAGCACTAGTCGGGGTTTGCGAGCGTCTTCGGCCCGTCCCTTGAGGCGACGCATCAATGGGACTATCAAGAAAGAAGTCGCTACAACCTGAAACACAAGAGTCTAGTTCTGTAACATGACACCATGCCACCTTACACACACTACAACCTGAAACACGAGAGTCTAGTTCTGTAACATGACATCATGCCACCTTACACACACTACAACCTGAAACATGAGAGTCTAGTTCTGTAACATGACATCATGCCACCTTACACACACTACAACCTGAAACATGAGAGTCTAGTTCTGTAACATGACATCATGCCACCTTACACACAGGTCCTCAACAGATTAGGGTCATTTATTTCTATCTGTGTATACCTTTCAATAATTGTACTTCTTATTAAATAACAAACACACACACCTGTGCATAACCACTTCCCTATTATAAAGCTCATTAAGACATCCCCTTTCTAAAACGTCATTTTCAAATAAACCACATTTTTATATTCAAATTTTGGAACTTTAGAAGCCAGCAGTCTGCCAATGGCACAATCGTTTCTCTGGTTGACACATGCATGTTAACGCAGACACATACAAGCCTTTCTGTGGTTGACACATGCATGTTAACGCAGACACATACAAGCCTTTCTGTGGTTGACACATGCATGTTAACGCAGACACATACAAGCCTTTCTGTGGTTGAGACATGCATGTTAACTCAGACACATAAAAGCCTTTCTGTGGTTGACACATGCATGTTAACTCAGACACATACAAGCCTTTCTGTGGTTGACACATGCATGTTAACGCAGACACATACAAGCCTTTCTGTGGTTGAGACATGCATGTTAACTCAGACACATAAAAGCCTTTCTGTGGTTGACACATGCATGTTAACTCAGACACATACAAGCCTTTCTGTGGTTGACACATGCATGTTAACTCAGACACATACAAGCCTTTCTGTGGTTGACACATGCATGTTAACATAGACACATACAAGCCTTTCTGTGGTTGACACATGCATGTTAACTCAGACACATACAAGCCTTTCTGTGGTTGACACATGCATGTTAACGCAGACACATACAAGCCTTTCTGTGGTTGAGACATGCATGTTAACTCAGACACATACAAGCCTTTCTGTGGTTGACACATGCATGTTAACTCAGACACATACAAGCCTTTCTGTGGTTGACACATGAAAACAAATACAAGCCTTTCTGTGGTTGACACATGCATGTTAACACACATACAAGCCTTTCTGTGGTTGACACATGCATGTTAACGCAGACACATACAAGCCTTTCTGTGGTTGACACATGCATGTTAACGCAGACACATACAAGCCTTTCTGTGGTTGAGACATGCATGTTAACTCAGACACATACAAGCCTTTCTGTGGTTGACACATGCATGTTAACTCAGACACATACAAGCCTTTCTGTGGTTGACACATGCATGTTAACTCAGACACATACAAGCCTTTCTGTGGTTGACACATGCATTTTAACTCAGACACATACAAGCCTTTCTGTGGTTGACACATGCATGTTAACTCAGACACATACAAGCCTTTCTGTGGTTGACACATGCATGTTAACTCAGACACATACAAGCCTTTCTGTGGTTGAGACATGCATGTTAACTCAGACACATACAAGCCTTTCTGTGGTTGACACATGCATGTTAACGCAGACACATACAAGCCTTTCTGTGGTTGACACATGCATGTTAACTCAGACACATACAAGCCTTTCTGTGGTTGACACATGCATGTTAACACAGACACATACAAGCCTTTCTGTGGTTGAGACATGCATGTTAACTCAGACACATACAAGCCTTTCTGTGGTTGACACATGCATGTTAACTCAGACACATACAAGCCTTTCTGTGGTTGACACATGCATGTTAACTCAGACACATACAAGCCTTTCTGTGGTTGACACATGCATGTTAACGCAGACACATACAAGCCTTTCTGTAGTTGAGACATGCATGTTAACTCAGACACATACAAGCCTTTCTGTGGTTGACACATGCATGTTAACATAGACACATACAAGCCTTTCTGTGGTTGACACATGCATGTTAACTCAGACACATACAAGCCTTTCTGTGGTTGACACATGCATGTTAACTCAGACACATACAAGCCTTTCTGTGGTTGACACATGCATGTTAACGCAGACACATACAAGCCTTTCTGTGGTTGACACATGCATGTTAACTCAGACACATACAAGCCTTTCTGTGGTTGACACATGCATGTTAACGCAGACACATACAAGCCTTTCTGTGGTTGAGACATGCATGTTAACTCAGACACATACAAGCCTTTCTGTGGTTGACACATGCATGTTAACTCAGACACATAAAGCCTTTCTGTGGTTGACACATGCATGTTAACTCAGACACATACAAGCCTTTCTGTGGTTGACACATGCATGTTAACGCAGACACATACAAGCCTTTCTGTGGTTGACACATGCATGTTAACACAGACACATATAAGCCTTTCTGTGGTTGAGACATGCATGTTAACTCAGAGACATAAAAGCCTTTCTGTGGTTGACACATGCATGTTAACGCAGACACATACAAACCTTTCTGTGGTTGACACATGCATGTTAACACAGACACATATAAGCCTTTCTGTGGTTGACACATGCATGTTAACTCAGACACATAAAAGCCTTTCTGTGGTTGACACATGCATGTTAACACAGACACATATAAGCCTTTCTGTGGTTGAGACATGCATGTTAACTCAGACACATACAAGCCTTTCTGTGGTTGATACATGCATGTTAACTCAGACACATACAAGCCTTTCTGTGGTTGACACATGCATGTTAACGCAGACACATACAAGCCTTTCTGTGGTTGACACATGCATGTTAACTCAGACACATACAAGCCTTTCTGTGGTTGACACATGCATGTTAACACAGACACATATAAGCCTTTCTGTGGTTGAGACATGCATGTTAACTCAGACACATACAAGCCTTTCTGTGGTTGACACATGCATGTTAACTCAGACACATAAAAGCCTTTCTGTGGTTGACACATGCATGTTAACGTACAAGACACATACAAAAAGCCTTTCTGTGGTTGACACATGCATGTTAACGCAGACACATACAAGCCTTTCTGTGGTTGACACATGCATGTTAACTCAGACACATACAAGCCTTTCTGTGGTTGACACATGCATGTTAACTCAGACACATACAAGCCTTTCTGTGGTTGACACATGCATGTTAACTCAGACACATAAAAGCCTTTCTGTGGTTGACACATGCATGTTAACTCAGACACATACAAGCCTTTCTGTGGTTGACACATGCATGTTAACTCAGACACATAAAAGCCTTTCTGTGGTTGACACATGCATGTTAACGCAGACACATACAAGCCTTTCTGTGGTTGACACATGCATGTTACATACAAGCCAGTCGAGAATTATACAGGAAGACCCATGTGACATTAATTTTCAAAGCATAATAGACATATTTATATTTTTATGTGATTTCTAAATAAATTGTTTGCTCCGTAATTCTTTTTACCCAACTCTCTGCCCGTTCAATACATGTTTTGCCCTGTCTAAATGGTGTATGGACTGCACTCTACATAAAGCTATGCAGTGACATTACCTGGAGTGGGCGTCGACATGGCACTTGTCTGTGAACTCATCACAGACGTTGCACTGTTCTTGCGTAGACCCAGTTCCGGGAAGTTGTAGACGCCACCACCACTGGGCGATGGATCATTGGACAGTCCAAAGAGATCAAGGCCCAGCAAGTCTTGGCTTGGCTTACCCCCAGCTCTGGAAGTAAATCAAACGGTTCGGAAACTGATTACTATTGTAATGGCTGTGTTCTGCTAAAATACATAAATTAATATAGGAGTACACTAATATGAATATATATATATATATATATATATATATATATATATATATATATATATATATATATATATATATATATAATCCTTTATATGCGTATTTCTATAAATGGCTATAAAATGGCCACTCTTACAATGGTAAGACTCAGTAATTGGCATCATTCAAGAGAAAGTATATAAATGGACTTATCTATATTTGATCACTTATAGCTAGAAATTCAACATAATAAATCAGTTAACACTATTTTAAAACTCTGCATGGAACATAAAAACCGCAGACATTATAATTCATGCATCTCCAACTAACATTACTACATGGTTGCAACACAATGGAAGTCAATTTATGTGAATTTGACTATCTAACTGCTAAGTATATAAGACAATCTGGAGCACAACAATCTGACATGCTTCTAAGAATTCTAGAACATGATCACTTCAGGGATTTACATGCAACAATCATTTGTGAAGACGGTAGAAATACATAAGTTAATCCTATTTAAAGGGATTCTTTTAGAATGTTAAACTCTTTGTAATGCAAGCAATTATTTATTAATAATTTGACATAATTATTTCATGTAATTCTATGGCTACATTTCATCACAAATGCTTTATTAGTCACTTATAACCCTGACGACATATCGCAAAAATAACCATGTGTACGCAGTTTCTACTTTGGGCTCCACCAATACTATCTGCATATGGCATGATCATGAATATTTGGTTCAGTTTGTCAGGCTTCAGTTTTATCTGACAAGTTCGCTGTGTTTAAAGTCAACAGTCATTGCACGGTTCACTGCTCATGCATAAATATGAATTATAATCAGGCTGCATAATTAATCATCCACATGGCTGCAAGCTTAGTGATTCACATAAGCAGTTATTTATCGGGTTGTTGCAGATAACACCTAAATTATGCATTGATTTGCAACATAAAAATAGCAGAGAAAATACTTTGGCAAATTTTTCATGTTTTGATACAGTACACCTCAAATGTATACAAGCTAAAAAAGAATCCCTTTAAAGCTAGCAACAACACATCAAACCACACCATGCTTTAGTTTCACTACTCTACTTACCATAAACAAGACGCAAACTAGTTACGTACAAATGTTAGAAAGTTCTACAAATATCTACTGAAGTCATTATTATCATAAACCAACACAGTACGACTCTGAAGACAACTGCACGAGAAAGGCTCTGCATACGTCATTTACTGAAGATTGGGAAAGTTAAAACATGCAATGGAATCTACCACACATTCTGTACACTTAATTTACACTAAACTAATAAAATATAATAATAATTAAACTCAAACGTAGCTAGACATCAAGAGTTCCTGACTAGATAAGCACAAACAAAGGACTAGGAATGTGAGCCAGCAACACTACCTGTATACATGCCTGTTTCCCGCAGTAAACGCAGGTCCCTTGTAACTATCATATGACTTATATGTAAGTGCTCTACAAGAAATCATGAAGTTCATCTCTGAAACTTACACACATAACTAACAGCATCACGCAGAAGGCACTGGCAACTGGATCACCAGAACGCAGCAGTTCGATATTAGTTTAGTCGAATTTGTACCACTACACCAAGTAAATGTTGTACCATCATATCTGTTCAATAAATGTTAGTTCAGTACATGTTATATTAGACATAAGCTTGCAGTGACAGAAGAAAGAAGCTTGCATCTTCCCACAAATAGGACAGATTATAGCAGACAAGCTACATCGACTCCTTCTATATACAACACATGTTCAAAATGTATTACAAATTCTTACAACACTCGAAGCGTGCATGGCAGAATTAGTGGTTTCAGTGCAAAGCTTAGCCATTATGTCAGCACACCCACACGCGCACACACCACACCGATTGAAATGTGTCAGATCATCACTTACTTCAATGTTTCCGAGACTGATGCTGACCGTTTCATGTTGTTACTTTCCATCGTTGGTGTCTGCCGTTGCCGCTGCAACAGACAGTTACTTCAACATTCACCCTACCTTACCGGGCAACTAAATCACTGTCACAATTTAAAAAAATTTATTCCATGGATCTATATTTTACCACATATGGACATATAAAATGTCCTCGTAATAATTCAATAAAATACAAGGAATATAAATAAACACTGCAAGACATTGTTTCATCTTTTACGTAACATTATTTTAACAAAGTCGGCATTGTAAACTGAAAAGGATGGTAGAAGGATGTTAAGACAGAAAGAACAGATGGAAGTTAAGACAGAAAGACAGTGTGATGTCCTCCAAAGAGCAGTAATGAACACCCAAAAGTGACAGGATCTCACAGAAGACCAAGATTGGCGGAGAAGCATCATGCAGATGGTGGAACAACCAGGTTGTGTCAACCTCACCCAGCTCCGGATCAAGGGAAGATGGTTTCAACAAATGCTTTAAAACAATAACCAGACATCTGAGTTTTTATAAATATGCAAGAAAACCTGCTCACTACTGTCGTTGGTGATAATCTTAGCCCTTCTACTGTTCTTCGTAGCACATCCACATTGTCCGGCGTTGTGCCATTGGCCTTAACAGGTTTGATTTCAACTTTGATCTTGCGCCTATCTTCCGACTCTGCAAGGAACAAATTCTGGTGTAAACATCTGACATCCAAACATTGTAGAGCAGGTGAAATGGCACGACCCTTCAATCTAGGTGTGGTTTTCATGCTGAGCTGTGAGAACATGTCATATGTCATTAGCAGTTTTTCCAGCATTTTGAATACACTTCACTCTTAGCCGATCATGCAGCAAAGCTGACTATAAAAATTTAATTAAGTATATTACCTGAATCTGTGTCAGAACTCGAGTACCAGTTGTTCATGTCTTCGTGATCTGCTGCAAGCATTAAGGGAGTTTCATTGTGAATACACTGGATGCTTCCTTAATGTCAGTAACTTCCACACAGTAAATGATTGAGTAATTTATGTTCTGTTTTATCATAAATCAATCAAAATTTTATGCAGAAACTGCACATAACTGAAAATGCTTCTAAGGAGTTGATTCCAGGAAAGAAACTTATGATCTTATAAACCCCAATAAAAGGATACCAAATGCTGCTTCAAGTGGATTGTTTGGCCGGATGCTGAAACCCTCCTCATCTACTGTTGGATCTTTCTGCAATGGACAACAAATAAGACTATTACACACCAAATTCTAGATAAACAATGTGGTGTTTACATATCACTGGTGTCTGTCTAGAGCAGGTGGTCAGGAATCACAAGTCATTATCACAGAACATTAACAGAACACTGGTAGTGTAGCATGTACATTTTTGTAGAATAAGATCATCATCTTGTCCAAGAGACAAACACATACATAGTTGTCCAAGTTGATCGGTTATCAACAGTATACATGATTAAATCTCAAGAAACTTTGGTATGAGATGTGTACATTTTGACTGCATCCTAACTTCTACAGGAGACTGAAGTTAAGGCGTGTCACATGACAAGCCATGTGACATGTGTCGCATGATATAAGTCATGTCACACAAGCTGGATCAGGACTGTTGGTGGAAATATAATGTAGGTGCTCTCAACATCTACAGAGAAACCTGCATTGAACAGAGACACTGGCAAGGAGCTCATACCAGTCCTGCTCCAGCCACATGACATTGGTCACGTGACCATACTTCCAACAGCTCAGCCTATTGAGGAATTTTTTGGAATGTGGTCAAAATATACAGCATCCTTTTGTCTGCTAGTCTAAAGCTCTACCATGAGCTATGTGCATAGCTTTATGCAGAGTCCCGTCCACCCATCATTTGGATGGGTAAAAACCGTTGTGGACGGGTAGAAATATGGGTGGACAGGTAAAAAAAGAAAGAGCAAACAAAGGTCTTCCAAAACCATAGATATTGTCAGTTATGCATTAGAAGTGAGTATAAATGGTGTCACATGGGTGTTTGTAGGCCATTTCAGGTCAAAAAACACATTTAAAGTTTGTAAACTGGCTTAACAACTGACATCCATGTGTCCACCAAAACATGTGTGACTGGCAATAATTTGGTCCTGCATAAAGCCCTGCCTATGTGTCATCTTAATGATAAGTGTAAGCCAGCAGAATCTTGTATAGACTCACCTTCTCACTGCTGCCACTGCCGGTGCTGCCGTCACTGTAAGCACAACCACCACTGTCAGTGTACCCCACACATCACATCACACACGCACACACACACAGTGCTGCCGTCACTGCAAGCACAACCACCACTGTCAGTGTACCCCACACATCACATCACACACGCACACAGTGCTGCCGTCACTGCAAGCACAACCACCACTGTCAGTGTACCCCACACATCAC
>JAODUO010000522.1:262500-295000 GCA_025642075.2 Ridgeia piscesae
ACATTACACCACACCAATTTTATTGTATGGATTATAATTTTAACATTTTATATGGAGAAAAGGGGAATAAAATAAGTCATTGCATCAGAAGTGTTTCGTATAAATACATGATTTTAAAAAAAAATACACAATAAAATTATTTAGTACTGTACCAAAACCTACTACACATATTTTTATGAAAGCATTATTTGCAGTTGAAGATTAATATAATTCTGGATAACACGCACAGATAATAAGACTTGACACAGACATCATGCTGACATGTTATCATTACAACCACCAATGTACATTAGAGGTAGAATATATCTTGCCGTTATAACACTAATTTGACTGACATTAATAGAAAAGATGGTCATACTTTCAAATAAAATTTAAATGATTCTATTCTATGGGTAAGTATCATAAACAATAATACAAATTTAATTTGAATTTTACCGAATAATGGGCACCTCAAAAATGATAGTACTTACTATGACAACATTATTGACACAAGTATTGGACTGACTTAGTTCAAAGTACTGCAATGTGACACTGATTATGCAAGCACTAAATTCTGAAGTGTCAAGAAGTTGACATGCTGGCAAAACGTTGTTGACTACAACCCTGTTTTCCTTGCGTGTCAACTTGACTCGTTGAAATCTTATGTTCAGATTTGTGCAAGCAGACAGAAATTCAGCAAGAATAAATGGCACATTAAACAAGTGCACTTTACTTGTTTAGCCAATGTTGCAGTTTATGATTTTACACCACGTCTAAAATGTGAGCCTTCGGGTTGCCTATTGGCTTCCATTCAATTGCATTAATGTTGTCATCATTCAAGAATATAACTGTTAAACGTTGAATTGCTTATCATGAAGCTTTCACAAGGATGCTGTCATCTCTCATTCAACAAGTGTCACCACAAAACAGAGGAGCTGCATTTTAATGGCGTTACTTCTTTCTGGAACGCAGTATCAACATTTCTTGATATAAAAGCTTGCTATTGCTTCCAGTTCCACTATCATTTAAAGAAATCCATGACAACTTGTTCTTATGCGGATTAGTGTGTCACTAGTAGTACCCAATACAAAGGAACAGTGTTTAACATACAATGTTCAGTATGAGTACATACTCAATAAATCGATGCAAAACCTTTCGATCAGCATTTTGATCCAAAAAAAAAAATTTCTATTTTGCCGAAAACAATGTCGACGGATCCATAATCCAAATAATAAAACTTGTGTCACCTCAGGGTATTTGATAAAACACTACGATCAGTAATCTGAAATAACAGTAAGGATTGTAGCAAGTTTGTGGCTGACATTCAAGAACAGTATCATAAAACTACCACCAATTATAATGGGAGTAGAGATATTATAGATCTTTTCTGTGAACCAACAGAAACATGAAACAAACATGGCAAAGAACAGTAACTAATCAAAGCGTCTTAATAAGCATGAACCCTTGAACTAGCATTACATCCTGTTGACGCCCTGAGAGGCCCCATGGTGAAGTGATGGCCATTGGGTGGACAGTTCTCAGGAGAACCCAACAATATCAACTCAGGCTCTTCTGAAACATGGTCAGCATCCACATGTCACTAGTCAGCATTTGTTACTAGTCAGTGTGAGCACGTCACTAGTCAGCATTGACGTGTTACTATTCAGTGTGAGCACGTCACTAGTCAGCATTGACGTGTTACTAGTCAGCGTGAGCACGTCACTAGTCAGCATTGACGTGTTACTAGTCAGCGTGAGCACGTCACTAGTCAGCATTGACGTGTTACTACCCGGTAGTCAGTGTGAGCATGCCATTAGCCAGCATTGACGTGTTACTAGTCAGTGTGAGCATGTCACTAGTCAGCATTGACGTGTTACTAGTTAGTGTGAGCATGTCACTAGTCAGCATTGACGTGTTACTAGTTAGTGTGAGTATGCCACTAGTCAGCATTGACGTGTTACTAGTCAGTGTGAGCATGTCACTAGTCAGCATTGACGTGTTACTAGTCAGTGTGTGCATGTCACTAGTCAGCATTGACGTGTTACTAGTCAGTGTGAGCATGCCACTAGTCAGCATTGATGTGTTACTAGTCAGTGTCAGCATGTCACTAGTCAGCATTGATGTGTTACTAGTCAGTGTGAGCATGCCACTAGTCAGCATTGATGTGTTACTAGTCAGTGTGAGCACGTCACTAGTCAGCATTGACGTGTTACTAGTCAGTGTGAGCATGCCACTAGTCAGCATTGATGTGTTACTAGTCAGTGTGAGCACGTCACTAGTCAGCATTGATGTGTTACTAGTCAGTGTGAGCATCCAACTAGTCAGCACTGCCATGTCACTAGTCTGCATGAGCATTTCACTTACCAGACAGCACAAGCTTATCACTAGCCATAAACGTATCAGTAGTCAGCATAAGCATGTCTCTAATCAGTATGAGAATATCACTTGTGAGTATGAGCTTGACATTAGCCGACACAAGCCGATCATGCATTTGTTGCTAGCCAGTATGACCATGTCACTAGGCAAAGAATACATGTCACTAGATAGTGTGAGTATGTCACTAATCAGCAGGAGTCTATGTCAGTAGTGACCTGTAGGGTGTCACTAACTACATGCTAACAGTGCTTCAGATACAGTAACCTACATGTCTACCAGTGTCTAGACAGGATGTACTAACACTACTTGTCTTCGGGTATGCTGGTCTAGAACCATAAGCAAGGAAACTCCTAATGACTTCCCCACCTGTTCCCTCTTTCTTGGGTTTCTCCAAGATGGGAATTTCCTTCTTCTCAAGGTCAGGTGTTCCAGACAGCGGTGGCAGGGTCGACAGATCTGCCTCGACAAACTCAATTGGACCTGCACAAATTACGTCTGGGTTTACTGGCCGTCAGACAAAAATAGACAAATGACATAAAATTCGCCACAGAAATAAGAGGTTGGGTCAGATGTGTGTACGTGTCCAGTGAAGCAGTCAGAGCCTAGTGTAACCACTCCATGCAATAGAGAATCAACAGGAACAGCCTCGAGTGGTGTGTATGTGCATTTATGCATTCATTACACATACATTCATTATAAAGCATAACTGCAAAACACAGCTGTACAACATCACAATCACAACAAAATAATTCTTTCCGTTTCTCCTGTTGAAATCCTGACATTATTACACAATGACTCATCAATATCACTATTGGTCATGATTTCTTACAGCCCTTTTAATAACAATAACAATAACACAGCAGACAGGTAGTTGTCAGAAATGTTGAAAACTAAAAATATGGATATCAGCATTTTGTTTAAAACGAATATGTGCATATATTTATTTGATAGATTGGCTTTGGTAAACAATCTGATACTGGAAGCACCAATGGCAGTCTACGCGTGACGTCAACAAGGTGTCACTCATTACCTGGTTTCTCCGTGCCTGTTGTCTTCGATTCCATCAACATCTGAGTCAACTTCTCAACCGTAAACTCGTTCCTATTCGTCCGGAATTCTTCATGTACCTAAAACAAAATAAAAAACAGCTAAATATTCTTGCATCAACATAGTGGGGTGGTTGCCTACTGCCAAGAGACATGTTGCACATTGTGAAGTGTTTCCTAACTACAGTGTCATGTTTCAAGCACATTACTGAGTAAGAAAGTCAATTTGACGCTGTCCCGAAATAGATTTATTAACATTGTGGTTAAAGCATCACATGGTCATTTCTCTGAAACAATGGTTTGTACTGTCATCTGCTGTAGTAATGCAATAACGATCCAATGTTTACCTGCTGCAGAAGGATCAGCTGGTTTTCCCAGGCCTTTGCATAAGTCTCCACAAAGTCTTTCATCTGTGCCAGATGCTGCTCCTCCAGTTCTTGGAATTTCTTAGAAATAGAAACAATAAAAACTTAATGAGGCACATGGTAAGAGTCAAGCAGCTAAATAAAAATATCCAGATAAAATACATTATTATTAATTGGACTAACACAGAGCTTACATCAGTAGTCTGCCTACAGTGGTATGGCACTTGGGTAGAAACACTGCTTGATGCCAAACCACTGTAAACGAAATTGAAGAAAAAAATTGAAAACTATTTTTTTACAGACATAAAAACTGACTGTATTACGTGTAAAGTATGGCTACTACCATCAACATGTGTGCCAGACCATTTACTTGCCAACAATTTGAAAACACTTTCAAAATATGATACAAAATGCACGTGCGTATGTGACTGTATTCTTCAACAATTAGAAGGTTATCAGTTTGAACTGGATAACAACTGCAGATCTACCAACAACTAGAGGTCTACCAACAATGGAATATAATACTACACACTGCTGTTGTAATGACGTCTTTTCGAGATTGTGGACATGAAAACCTACAGCTAAACCAATCTGACACATGCACCACTCAATCACCATGTTATTCACTGCAATAACTTGGGAGATTTTGCTCAGATAATGAATGTAGTCAATAAGTGAAACATAATCAATTTTTACCAACTCTGTCGTGACTAGCCTACCTTGCATGCCACTATCATCCGCGTCTCAAAGTCGTTCCGCACATTCGTGTATTTGTCAACTAAAGATCGATACTCGTCATCTGTGGTGAGAAACATCCTTATTATTAGCAATATCGAAACAATGCCTGCCATACACAATAGAACACGCTAGGCATATATAATTATAATCAAAACGTCTTAATTCACAATTATATGTGAATGTTTTACAAAGGATACAAAGGAGTATAACTTGAGTAGTTTTATAGACACTAATAAAGCAGTGGCAAATTACACAGCCAGCAATAGGGAATTTCATATACTTAATAACACAAGCCAGAAACTTACTTGATTTCTTGAATTTCGCTTCAGCCTGCAACAGAGCAAAAAGCAGGTAACTGAGCAATCAAACATTCCACATTGATACTGTCATAAATATATTTGTAATTAAAATAATTGTATAACATAAGTGGGGTAGTTTAAAAAATGGTTTGTATTACAAGTAGGATGTACATTTATAAGTGCAGTTTAATAAGCTTGTGTACTGTGATAGTTTACAAAAGTATTCTAGTATATAAGGGTTACTTTCAATACCTTCTCTATCTCTTTCTGTGCAACACCTTCACGTTTGAGTCGTTCATATTCCAGGCAGCGAGCGTGGTATGTCTCCTTTGCCTAGCAGCAAACAAACGTGAATCGGTTAGTAACTTACTACCATGCCTTTTTTTGTATAAAGTCTTTAAATGTATCCTAAATGACTTAGTTTCGGTAAAAATCTATCGATCCAACCTCAATATATTGGGTCACTCAAATCACAGTTGATTAATAATCCATGCACTTTGAAGTATACCTATACAGAGGTGCTTAAAATACAATATTTATTTATAAACATAGTTATAAAAACTTTTAATTAAATGTTATCAGCTAAATACAGTCGTGCCTCGTTATAACGCGGTGGTTGGGGTCCACGAAATGGAACCGCGTTGTAAACGAGGCGGGTTATAGATTATATTCCGCCAGGGGCGCCACCACCCCCAAAACGCTACAACAGCAACCAAAGCCAATGTGCTGGTTGCACGGTGTATGCGTGATTTATAAAACTAACTGACATTGAAACCAACATAAATGTGTATTACGTTAAAATAATATACACTGTCGAATGTTGAACTGAGTAAATCTTGCGAATGGTGTACAGTTTTTAAATAAATTCAGAGCCAACGCGCCTTGTCTGGCGATGCGAACTGAGGCGGAGCGATAACACAGTACGCGGTCGCGGTCTAAAATAACCTTGAACTCAGCAGCCGAAACGCACAAATGATTTGACATGTTGCCGAAGTCGGTCAAATATTAATACTTATACTAACTGCGCTCACTGTATGCTTAATTTCATCTTTTAATCAATCCCAACATATAAATTTAGATCGCACATTTACCGTGCCGATTTATAATGCAATTCACGGTGGTTCGAGGCTACTGCGGTTCACACGCAGTTGACGAATTCGTATATTTGCGCACAAGTAAATGTTTTTTCGTATACGTAATGAAGAAAACATAACATAACTTTAGCCTGCCATTTCAGTACCATAATAATTTTTGTCACCGCCCGATTCGTAAGCAATTTAATTGCCATTTACAAGCCGACGAAGGCGCTCGTTCGCGGAAGCCACAGTGAACGGGCGCCTTTGCGGAAGCCACAGCGAACTGGCAAGAGACAAACGCGATTGATATCGGCGCAAACAAACAGGATTTTGTACCAAATTGACTGTGCCTAAAGTTAATTAAATGCAATCAAAGGAATTGGTAACGTTTTAAACAAACACTTAAGAAATTACCACACAAACCAAGCGCTGGTTACACAATAGATCGGTTTGAAAAACGATTGGATTGGTGCCGCGAAGCCGACGGCAGAGCAGAAGCCAGGGGCACAACGAACTCAGCAACGCAGTTGTACTTCTGTGTTAAATGTCTTAATATAAATAAATTGTTTCTAGATACACCTGTACAAGACAAACATGAGGACTTCATAAAAATAAGTGACAGCTAATTGCAGCGTTATTGTTAGCTGTAGCGCCCATTTCGCCCCTGGCGGCAGAAATTCGGGGTCCACGACCGACCGCGTTATAGCCGAGTCGCGTTATAGCGAGTCGCGTTATAGCGAGGCGCGACTGTACTAAACAGTTAACTAACTAAAACAAACTTGCCGCCACTTTAAAATCAGTGTTGTAGAGCTTAATAAAACAAATGATTGTAGTGATGCAAGCCCCCCCCCCACATCCATCAGCATTCAAGTGTATGTCCAGTGTATACTGACCTTGTGGAGAGCTAGGATTGTCTGCTGTATTGACTGTACCGTTTCCATAGTAACTGATTCATTGTCCTTCACCTGAAACCATCAACAAAATCATTATTAGAAGTGAATGGTAAACAATGATCATAGCGAAAAAGTGTTGAAACTTCAGCAAGAATAAAAGAAGACAAATTGAGAGAAAATGCTAAATAAAGTTTAGATACTGGTGGATGGATGGAGCAGAAAGAAGAGAGATGCAGTGAAACAGTATCGACAACAGTGCAAAATGAAAGCAAAAGTTGTTTCGCATTAATGACAGCACTGACTGTGACCACTGTCATTGACAAACAAAACGTTGACCAACTGACCGCCTTGTGCTTCTTGTGTTGTTCGTCAGTGTAGCGGTGGACGTCCTTCATGAGTTCCTGCCAGGAGTAGACCAGCTGCATGTGTAGGTTGGACAGCTTCTCCGCCAGGCACCTGAGGACCTGCCAGAACGGACCAAACGACCTGCAACATGAGAGGACACTAGGTCACTTAAGGACCTACCAGAATGGACCAAACAACCTGCAACATGAGAGGACACTAGGTCACTTGAGGACCTGCCAGAATGGACCAAACGACCTGCAACATGAGAGAACAATAGGTTACTTGAGGACCTGCCTGAACGGACCAAATGATGCAACACTGTCACTTGGACACCTCCCAGAACAGACGAATTGAAACAACCATCAACACAAGATGACACACCCATGGGTCAAGATGACACAAGCTAAACAACTTACTATATGACATGAGATGACAGTAGGTCGCTTGAAGACCTGCCAGAGCAGGGTCATCTGGTCACTTGAAAAAAGACCAGATTGAGTCAAACAACATCGAATGACAAATTAAGTTCAATGATTAAAATGAACAAGTTGTACATTAAAATCAGACCAGCACTGCTAGAATATCCAATATCTACACTGTGTACATTGTATATTAGCCATTAATTCAGGAGTAGAACTACCCACTAGTTCGAACACTAGAAAAGATAAGGGTGGATTAGTAAACCTGTATACTAACTAGAGACCTGTCTAGTAAGTTCACCATGTGTTATCCACCCCACCCTGCAGTAGTCAATCAAGCCTTTGCAGACACAGTAACATTAACCCATTCACAGGCCTGGGTGTAACTGAAATCCAAATCATTAAAACATTGATAAATGTCTGCCAGTGAACAACTGGCTGCACCAGCAACAGCTTCATTTACTGAACAATGATGACATTTTCTTAGGCACGGCCACAATGTACTAACTTGTCTGGGCATTATTAGCAATTCTTTGATATTTTCTCTAGTGTTAGTGTGGTATTTTTATTTCCATTAATACAGGAGCAGTTTTCATCACGTTGTAATCTATGTTGCTTTCATGCAGTTCACATTATTTCTAATCTCCTAGTCTGATCTACAACACCCCTCAATGCCCCATGTCCAGAGGGCATGACAGTGTAGACACACATTACAAGGCACTAGACAAGTGTGCACAACTGCAGCTGTGCATGAGATTGATTAACATAATGGATGAAGCCATTACATAACATACGACTACTATTACTATCATGTTACACAAGTATTGTACACACCCATTAAAGACAAATATTTACACTAGTGGACACACCCATGCAGTAGGACAACAAACACATTGCCATGTAAGTACACGTGAGTGTACAAACTGAATTAACACACTCCACAGATATTTATAATCACCATACGTTGTGTTTACATTGTCAGCAAACACTCATGCACTGAAATCTCATTCATTAACAGATCTATAGCAACTTCATCAATAATAGGTCAGGTCTGCCGAGCTCAAGTACGGGGTCTCTATGGAGGTCACCAACTTACAGCACTGTTTGACACAGACACAGATATACCCAGGGGCCATGGTATAACTACCACACAGCATTGTGATAATCACAAGTGACTATTATAATGAATGCTTCTGCAACCACTCTTATCACCATTTCATGGACAAAAACAATCCTTCAGCATATTAATGGAACAGAGGCCTACATATCACCTGTGAATGGAAACTCTTGACAACAAAATACTTGACAACCTTTCATACAAAATATATAATAGTTCATGTATAGAAAGTACCAAATGAATGTACAGTGATTTGTTCTAATTCAAGGTGACAACACCAAAGGCAGATTCTTTAGAAGCTGACAGTGGAATGATATGTCAAACAGCTACAATACAATAGTAGCAACCACAAAATAACACTTGACACCTCAGCTGTAAAGAAACGATGAATAATGCATAAAAACATACTTGACCCACTTTTACACAATAATGTGTCTACTGAGTAGTGCATTTATAATAAAGATAACTTATAGAGCCTGCGGTCAGAGCAAAGGCCAAACAGAGATAGCAAAGCTAATACATGAATTGAGTACATAATTATTGTTACTATAACCATTATAACAAAGAATTTATGTAACAAATGGTTATATTGGCATCACTGAAGACATGGTCCCCTTTGTAGTTTAGTACACTAAATAAATTAAAGTGATAATTGTGTATAATGCATGTGATTCACTCTCCCTGGTTGGTTTGACTAAGCGTGCTCTGTATCTAAGAGCAATAATTACATAATGAATATCTCTGTACAGTGAAACTGCCCACAGGGCACATGAGGCAGACATGTTTATGTCTGGGGTTACAGCTGGTCTCATTGTTTGAACTGGCAGACGCAGGCACCAAAGACAAACATATATATCCACCACAAAACATAATGGAGACATAAATTATTTATCTGCTTATGACATACCTAATAATGTACAGCAGTGACACTGAGAAACAAACATAGTTTATCAGGCATTTCTGGCCACTGTTTTCGTTTAGTTTAATCAGACCACTATATGGAATTACTACCACATGTTTAACTATGTTAACTATGTTACAAGGTTCACACACACTGTTGTTTTTTCCATGCAAAAAACACGAAGCACTGCAGCATTCAGTATAAACAGGTGAGCAGATGGCATTAGCAATGCCATGCGTCATGATATCTAATGACAAGCAGAACCAATCTATTGACTACAGTCATCACTCCTGGTAATTACAGGACAAGTTCCTGTGACGACTCATTCTGACCGGTGCAGCAGGAAATATTCTGGTCTGTACTCACCCTTTTGATCCACAGTTGCTCGAGAATTTTGCAAGTTTTGCCAGAAGCTTCGCGTACGTTTCTTCAACAGTGCAACTGAAACAAACAGATATATTTTTATATAGCATTTTCTTATTGATAGTGCTTAGTTGGTACAAACTAAAATGTCATCATGATAAAGGAAGAGAATATAACCAGAGTTATGCATGAACTTGACATACCTAGGCCCACATAAGTAAACTTTCGATATACAAATAATTCAGTAAAGGGCTTATAAAATATATAAAAAACATATCAGAATCAATTAAAACATGTCAAAAATGTCTTCAACTCAACTTTTGCACATCCACTTTAGGAAAACAAGCACATGTAAAAGGTGGTCGCAAATTTCTGTAAAGGCCACAAACCTTTCCCGGAGGAAATCACAGAACTCCTTGCTTGAGTCATGACCATGTTTCATGTTGTGGTAGAGCACATAAAACCCATTGTTCTTCTCCCCCTGAAACACAAGCACGGCACAACATATACACTGGTCTAATAATGTCAAAGTCTAGATACAAAACAAGCAATTCATGTGTAATGTCTACTCTGATGCAACACATATTTCCAGTAACTTGGGCAGCTCAACACAGCTGGGCTGCAGTGTAGTTTCACGAGTGTTTTATTCAGCAAACCCTTGAGTGCATCTTATTACATTTCCTTTCCTGCTACACATACAAGAAGCCTAGTCAGAAGCCACCACAAAGGAATGACCACAAAATAAACAGTAACTTCTTTTTTAAGGCATACTGAATTCCTTGTATCAATCAATATTGTCATTTATAGGTTTCTAGGGTTTCGAAAGACTACTGAACTCGTCATATTTGAGTAATCACAACAAAATCTGGTACGTGATGAGACAACACAATGACGTTTCAAGTCTCATAAATCTTTCTTTTTTTTAAACAATAATAATGTGCAGGTTCGCAGAAATGTGGTTACTTTCATGGACAACTGTTTGTGTAAGCCTCTTCTATCTTTGCGCAGACATGCTTGTGACACAGACACCGAAAGATGCTCAGCTGATTTATGCCTCTGATGCAACGTGTCATGCATTTAAGGAAGGCCAATTTCCATTAAGAAACCCTGATAGCATGCTTGCATATTGATCGTTGGACGGACGCTTCTAGGAACATTACTGTTACTGAATGAGAGTCAGCAGCAATCAGTGATAGTCAAAACACCAATAGCAAGAACTTGTGTCACGTGTAATGGCCCACAACACTTGTATGCGGACGTGTGCACATGTATTAGATACAGCTAAATCAATCTGAGCACTTCACACAAACACAGTTACAATGAAGATTAACACATCGCGTGACATGTTGCTAACACCACGCAATTATTCTCAGGACACTCTTCATTTGGTTATGCGCAATACATTTTGCAGACATGCACCGTTGGTATTATATATCAAGAGGCTGAGCCTACGGTCTAATCATTTTAGTACTATATTTTATCAATAAATTGGTTAAAATAAATATAACCATCGGCCCATTGGGTCTCTCTCTTTCACCGTGCAGTGCATGTGTCTATCAGAACTAGTATAATTCTAGTGACATTGTTTATTTGTTCTCACTCTCTCTCCCTCTCTCTCGCTACACTGCTTCTCTCATGCACAATACGATATGACATTATATTAATTGGTTTGAATTGAAGCTTGCATTTGATTCGTGTGTTTTCAATCACTTTCTTGAGGATCAAGTCACACTTCTTAATCACGTTTGTTACTTTAGCTGTGTTTACTGTATCCAACAATGTCCTTGTGACTGTTCCGTCATACCATGTGGCCTTTCCCTCCTATCCACTGGTCACCATGGTCATATATCTTTCTTTGGAATAATCTTGTAGAGATCATACTATATTTCATGTACTATAAACCCCGGCGGAAGGGGATTGTTAAATTTATTGTGAACGTTTCCGCATCCATTCATGCCAGGACCGTTGTCTCATAAAGATGGAGGACAAGAAGACTGAAGTGTTATAGATCTATCTGGAGTCAATCAAATTTGGTTGACTATACGAGTATATGTTAGCACTGGCTTTCACGACCATGACTGATGAGGCCTCTGCAGGCAATGCCACCTGAGCCCAACGAAGATCGTATCCATGATGATCCATTTTATAGTGCTGCGGTAGGATCATCTTGCGAAATGACCATCAGCCACAACACTGGGCAAAATATCTCGATACACACCTCGACCACAGCATCGCCTGTTGCACACAAGGGAGTAATGACATGAACACTTGGCATGGCATGTAATCATCTACTAGCTGGCAGCGACCAGAAATAGAGATGAGAGAAAGTGCATCTTTTACATAAACTGATTAAATAATAATACTGTATTGCTAAATGTATTATGGTCAGTGCACAGTGCTTGTCATGAGCGTTATGACTACACTTATTGACAATGACCCGGGGGTATCACTGGATGACGTGGTTATCATTATGTAACAATTGTCAAATATTCAATGTGTTTGCGACCTTGTACTAAACTTGTTTTTAGTATGATCTGTCAAAATATCTTAGTTATTACAGCTGAAATAAATCTGTGATATCATTAATGTAACATGAGTAATTTTTGAGACATATATAATATATCTAAGCTATATATATATATATATATAATTCACACGGAACTAAGCTATTAATAGATGCTATGTAGTAAAACCTACAAATGTGCCACTTAATGCATTGGTGTATTCTCAGTGTTCTGAACTTCATATATTAACTCTATAGCAATACCAGGTATGACAACTGGACTATTTCATGGGTGACATCAGTCAAATTAGTGCCATCGCATCTCCTCAAAGGCCCAAAATATATCCTGCACACGAGCCACAAAAACATTCTACTACTTGGCGAGAAAATATCACTATGCAAAACTGTATCTTCATCTACATAGAAACAATGGCCATCGGGATGATCAGGACAGGCACCTACTCTGGCAGTATATAACAATCTGCATCTCATACATAATTGGCATCATTTGCTGTGAGTGTTTAGGGAGCAGACAATGCTGGACAATGTACAACGTGAGCTGTGCTGCGTAAGCTGATACACTCAGGGTGGCCATGCACCCCAGCTTCCTCATATTTTTAAATTCTGATCAATACTTCACAAATGATGGCTTACAAATATAAGTGTCATAGACCTAGGAACAATTAATTTTTTAGACCTCAGCCATTTTCTTTAAAAACAGTTGTCTGACTTAGTTTACCAGAAACATGAAAATGGAAAGTCCAAATATCACTTCTAATGTATTTTCAAAACAATCCGCCAGACAGTGTCACAACTCACAACACAATAATTATAGCATTATGTGATTGCATTGCACTGGGTTTAGCCAATTTTAGACCTAAATCAAATATTACTTATATGGAAAAGTTTTCATAAAACAGAATTTGTTTGTTCTGTTTTACTACATCTTAAAACCGTACTATACTGTAAACTGTACTGTAAAATGTAAATAACGGTATGTAAATTGGTTCATATATATATATATATATATATATGAGATTACGGTTAATGAAATTCAAGTATATGTATGCATATGGGGGTCATTACAACAAACATATTCACATTTATACAAACAATGATTGGGCTTTAGAGCATCTACCCATCAGATTATGTTACCAAACTTATGCACATTACAGTATGATGCATTTAGTCATTTATACACTATTTGGATGTGATTCAAGATGGCTTGGGCTACATTATCATTTATAATAATATACAATGGTATAAATGATAAAAATTCAGGATATAAATGATAAATGTTATCGTATTTATTTTGTAGGGCTACATTATCATTTATAATAATATACAATGGTATAAATGATAAAAATTCAGGATATAAATGATAAATGTTATCATATTTATTTTGTAGGGATATCAACTAATTTTTTTTAACTGAACTGATTACATTCTCGACTGATTTATCAGGGGACACCCGTCCGCAGGAATGTTCTAAAGATATACAAGCATCCTGTTACGGTGTTCACACCCGATGCACTTGCTCTTTCCAGCAGACACTGTACACAGTTGTAAGACACACTAGCTAAATATTTATTCTCAGACTGGTTAACCAACAGTTCATTCAAATACACAACAACAAGTATTTTGGGAACAAGAATAGCTTTTTTTTACCAAGAAACCTAGTGCATAAAATATATTCCAAACATTGACAATGACAAAAACGTAAATTTGGTTTTAGTTATACAAACATTAGTCTTGGGTGCCTTCTGTTCAGTAACTTTAGTTGAAGTATTTAACGATGATCGCTGAACAATGCTTTATTTGTGTTTACATGATAATTTATGTATGAACTTCAGCATGAATGGTGGATTATAATCTAAAAATGTATTAGATATGGCAGGTCTAAAAGCACATGTGGTAATGAAGGGCTACATCTGAAGTGTCAAACTGTGAATAATTGTAAATATAGACACTCCTCAGAATGTTATGTATGTACATGTCACATGTGTGACAGACACATTATTAATGACCTGTCAATGTGCTATCCTGAGTGTTGACTGTCATCAAGTCAATAAGATAAAAAAATTTTATGTTTATGGTACTTCACTTGCTCAAGCTGCTAACAAATATACCATCATACAACAATATATAAATTTTCTCATGTTTTGTCAACAAAATAGTAGAGCCAGGCAATAATACTGTTAATCTGTTATAGATACAACCTCTTCAGATCCCATTTGACAATTAAACATTTTGAAATCCAGGGTTATATCTCTTAAAAAACTTCCTGGATAAGAATGACTTGTCTCAGAACTGCAATTACAAATGTTCAATAAAAAAAATGGACTGTCTAAGATACATTAATTAGTCAATAATAATGTCCACAAACCATTATAATTTATACAATTAATTAAAAATAGCATGACTTGCACTGTCTATGGTCCATTATTAGAGCATGTCTTTTATTACATAAAGAATGGATGCTACAATTTTGCAGGCCTCTGTCCAGGATAAGCTGACTGAGTCACAATGCAAATTACTTATTATAATAAAAAGATGGAAACATTTGTTGGCATAACATCAAATTTTAACAGAAGCTACACTGCAGTCCGATCATATACCACGTGACACACATCATCGCCCACTGCTTTCACTTCACCACAAGACTGCCCAGTCATACAAAACAGCAAGTCACACTATTTTACCCATTTAGACTCTATGCAGTGATACAATATATAAGTTAGACGCATGAGCTGCGGCAACAATAGTTCTGTTTTGTGCTTGGCGCGATATTTTTGTGAGACAAGTGCCTTCTGGGAATTATTGCCCAGTAGTATAGATCTAGCACGATTTTCAGCAGTATGCTGATTACATACTACCTGAAATGGATTGACATTATAAACATGAACAATGCAAACTGATACAGCAATGGGACATATGTAGGACGGGACAACAGGGCCATCACTTCTTGACCTAGAAATCACCAGTGAAGATTCCGAAATTGTGTTAATTGAAACAGCCTCAGCATTAGGGAAAAGTGACCACTCCTTAATCAAAGTGATTCTTAACTTCACACCAATACATGAGCCGATCAGAAAAAGTGTTTATAAATATGATAAGAGGGACTAGCCCAAAATGGAGGACATGTTAAGCATTGATTGGGATATGGAAATTTCTAAACATTAGGGAGATATGCAAGCCCAATGGCACATCTTTACTATGAAAACTAGAGAAGCAGTAGAACGGTGTATACCTAAGAAGATGATGTCAGAAAGAAAAGAAACATAACCACTAAATGTAAAAACATGACCTAAAATCAGAAGAAAAAATAGACTGTGGAAGAAATATCTTCTAACTAGAGATGTCCAAGCTTACCATGAATACTACAGATTAGGCAATCAGGTTAGGAGGCTAACAAGAAAAGCACAAAAAAATATGAAAAAATATCATTAGTAAAATAAAAGAGAATCCTAAGAAATACGCCCAGGCAAAAATGAAGACAAGAATGGGTATACCCAACTTAAAAAAAATAATTGTTAACCAACTCAGACTTAGAAAATGCAGAGCTGTTGGTTGATTATTTCTCTTCAATATTTACAAGAGAACCACAAGAGAATACTCCTGAGGAACCTATAAGATTTTATAATACAGTGGAAATGTGTACTATCAATCCACCAATAGTGGCATAAAAACTAAAAACATTTAAATCACCTGGACCTGATGGCGTTCACTCTAGGGTCATAAACGAACTGCATCAGTATTCCACTATCAACTATATTTAACACATCTCTAACAAAAGGCAAACTATCCATACAATGGAAACAGGCAAACATATCTCCAATTCATAAGAAAGGAAGTAAAACATTACCACAAAATTACCGACCAGTCAGTATAACAAGTGTAGTGGAAAAGATAATGGAAGAAATAATTAGAGACACCATCACTGTACATATGAAAGAAAATGAGCTATTGAGTAAACATCAGTTTGGTTTTATAAAGGGCCGTTCAACAGTACTCCAGCTATTAAAGGTATTAGACACATGGACAGAAATGCTGGATAATGGAGGCCAGTGCTGGATTTCGATATATCGAAGTATCGCGATACTTGCGAAAGTTCGATACCGATATTTAGTGGTATCGCGATACTTCGATAGTTTTGGTATCGAACGCCCACTGTTCGATACCTTCGATACTTGACATCGAGTCCATTCGATGACGTCGATGCGAAGACGCAACATCGTTGTTGATGACGTTGTTTACTGGAAGCTTTCACTACAGCGCTTCGAAACCTAAATTGAATGAGGCGTGGTTGTTTAAAAATAATATAACAAAAAATGTGAATTGTTTTCTAAAACTTTATTGTATAGTTAGTCTGTATAATTACTGTTTTCTGTGTGCGATCTTAGCCTATATCAGACTTCGCTTAGCTTCGCTATCCAAACCAAAGTTCGTAAGCGACGCCTCGTTTGGTGGCACCACCATGCCATCTTTCTCCCTACTTTACTTACGGTTACGCGTACAAAACACACATCCTATAGTATTTTTATAGAGTGTTTATTGCATGCACTAGTATTTATGAAACTAGTTTAATAATAATATTGTTAATATAATTATTATTCGAGCGCGATGCGGAGGCTTTGTTTATCCGGGTTCCGTTTGGTGGCGCTGTTTTGTTGTTTGGTGGCACCACCATTTGACGTACACGACGCCCACAACCTAGACGAACGACAACAAGTCGCAACGTTCATCGCTAATTTGGCACTTTTCCAACAAAGAGTGTCTGCTATGCTAGAAATGTCTCAAAGATAGCGGGGGAATTACATCGAATTTAATGAAACATGTCACCAATCAAGAAGCTACCAAAACGTGATGATCAACTTTCATCGAACGGCATGACTCGTGGACAACGACGTCGCATTGCCATTGACTCGAGAAGGTGTTCTATCGAAATATTCGACAATGAGCAAGCAGTGAACATCAAGTTACAGTCGAAGCGAATCGCCATGGGTTGCCGAATCTACTATGTAACTGCGGCCACAGCGTCAAGAAGTGACATATACGACGTGACTGATTAACGATGACGATTCGCTTACTGCATCTACTGTCACTGTGACACTGGCCAAACAGGTTCACCACTGGCAGAGGCAGAGACTGACCTGTTCTTGAAAACAGTTGGGGCTTGTTATGTGTACTTGATAACGTGGTAATTTAAGTTTTTTATGTAAAAAATATTGGTGTGAACTGGGAAGTACAATTGTAATTTAAATTAATATTTTTCTATTATTAATTAGTGTTATTTTATTGTAATCATCTATAGTGACTATACAGTTTTGATGCTAAATCACAATTATCTTTACGATACAATTAATAATCAAAAAGTTATTACAGTGAGTGTTCAGCTATGCTGGCAGTGACACTAATATAAGTGATAGGTGTTTTTATATAATAATAACATATTATTTGTATGTTTCATTTGTTTCAGCTGTATTTGCTGATGGTCATTTTAGGAGACACATTGACTTAACAACATATTTTCTAACTGACAGGAGGTGATCAGTTGAATACCACAAGGATCCGTATCTTCATAAATAATTTAACTCACGTTATAAAAAACTCTCATATTTTCTTATTTGCGGATATGCGACTTTTTAACCCTATTTATAATGAAGAGAACTGCAACAACCTACAAAAAGTCTCGTGTCCGACCACATATCGAGTATGCAAACCAGGTATGGAGTCCATATTTAATGAAACACATAACAGCACTTGAAAATGTTCAGTGTCGAGCAACTAAATGAATTCCTTGATATAAAGAACGCCTAAAAAGACTAAACCTACCAACTCTTTCATACCGTCGTCTTAGAGGTGACATGATAGAAATTTACAAAATATTAACTTGGAATAAAAAAATTACATTAAGGGAAAATGATTCAATAACGAGAGGGCACAACATAAACATATTTAAGATGCCGATTAAACAACCAAAAAAATTCATTTATATACTGATCTACTGATGTATGGAATAGTCTGCCACAGTCTGTGTTAGATGCTCCATCAGTCCAATCACAGCACAAGAGGCAGGAATGCCTAATACAAGCCAGAAAAAGAACTGTAAGAATGGCCGATTAAAGAACTTAACTATCAGAGTAAAAGATCCTTTTCCAAACACGTACCTAGGTTACAGCCACAGTACCAAGTGTGGGCACCATGTTTATCATTAACATTAGTAATTATAAATATTCGAATTGTCAGTGCACGACAAAAAGTATGATTTGTAAGTTGTAGCTAAGATAAATATTTGTTGTCCCTCATAATGATACTCATATTTTTGTTCTGACAATTGACGAATTTTGTAGGACACACAAATCGGTGCTAACATCGCAATATCATCGAGGATTTGTTATCATACGTATTTTTTTCATCTAGGTCCGCCAGTGTGGGATGCAACTGCCAACATTCCTGGGGGCGTGGTTCACTGTCGTAACAACACTTCCGATATGTGATAAGCAATGACACGACACGGGAGTTTTGAATTGTTCGCATGAAGCTCGGCATAATCGAGAAAACTGGACTTAGCATTCAAATGACTGTCACGTGAAATATGCTGGGTGGAAGCATCACACAAGAACATCGCTTCCAGCAAATTTCGAAAGATTTGAGGCACTTACCCAAAAGTAATCAGCGAAAGACAGCATTTCCGACTCCATCGCGTCCACAACACAGCAAGATGGCGAAATTTATTTTGATGTACGCTGCGCATGCGCTATGCTTATGAAGGAAAACGTCGAAACGTAATCTGCAGGCAACTCCACAGTAGCTGGCATGACAAACCGGCGATCGCTATTTGCTACCCTCCAGGCTCCACATAAAATGCCCATTTGTGGCTGTTATCTTCCGATCATCCGATGTACAAACATATTTAAGTTTAGTATTAGGTTTAAGTTAGATTATATTCGATTAGATTAAGTTAGATTGAAAGTACTTTTGCCAAAATTTACATCAGGCATTTTACATGCATTTGATTTGTACGTGGATGGGTAGCAAATATCTACCTCCAAACATTGTTTTCTGCAAGTTTAATATTCTTACTTTTTAAACATTTTACTTAAAATATATTTTTGGTTTTCGAGCAATCAATATCAAGCCAGCAGAAAGCAATGCTGGCCAAAGTTTAATTCACTTATTGGTCAAGCCATATATATATATATATATATATATATATATATCGGGGACGTGATGTGTCAAGATGTAAGATCTTACCTCAAGACCGGTCAATAATTACCCAAAATTTAGCGCGGAGTCCATCTCAAAATTTATTTTCTGATGATGTAGTTTCTCGATTGAGGTATTTTTGTATGGTGTTATCCAATTTGCATAGTCAAGGCCGATTAATTTGAAAAATGTATAATTACGTAAGTCTGGGCAAAGATCTGGGTGACCTTTCCAATCTCATCAGAGGTGGGACTTAAGTTGGTTTATCGTTGTGGTCTGAACTGTATCATCTGACAGAGAGGTCTATACTTTAACCATGTGGGTTGAGAAGAAGCTAGCTGTGCTGCGGTGTCAAACCTCAGGCAGATTCGTTCACTTTACATTGCTCCAGTTGATCAAGTTAAATGAATGAGGCATTAGACAGTACAGTAGAAAATGGTGAGTATTTGTGCATGAAGTCTGCACATTAAATGCTTCCCAAATACGTTGGTTAAAATGCTGTTTGATTGAACAGATCTACCAGGGAGTAAACTCTCAGAGTAACATAAGAGCTAAGAAGAAATGTGTTAACCCAGAAGAGGAATAGTTAATTCTGAATCAGCAATATAAGCTAGATCAATAAACATTGTGATATTATATTGTCGTTGGGTTGAAGAGAATTATACTACTAGTAACTATGAAGCACCATTAACACCGACTTCTGAAAACAGGAACTACAAACTCTTATATATTATCAGAGAATTAGACCCTGTGATCACAATTGACCTATCACACTTGACCTTGAAACTCCTCTTTGGTCATATTTGTAGTGAATGTTCACTGTGTACAGGTATCAAAATGGATTGAAGCATGGGGAGAGATAAAGGACTAAAAATATACGTCTAAGAGGATCTGGGTCCTCTTTCCAAACATAGCTCAAACTACTGAGATAGTTACTCCAATTCTGTTTTGGGGATAGAAAGTTTTCTGGTGGCATTTGCAACCTCACTTAGAGCAAGACTGTCTTTCTAATGAAGGTGTGGACCATTTCATATATACACTTTTATATAACCTGTCTATGTGAATACTTCAGAATTACTGTGTAACTATACAATATAATATTAATGTATATGCAATAGTCAAGTTTTCAGTTAGTGAAGGTGATTACTCACAACATTTATGCTGTTTTATGAATTATTATTTATGCACCTAATAAAGTAATCTTGTTGCACACTATTGAATTACCAAAATATCATGATTGCATCAATACATGAAATAATAACGCTCCATTTTATGTCATTGAGCGATTGGTTTTGCATGTTACCACTATTCAAACCAGTGTTTGCTATAAAATTGCTGATTTTGATTTGTAACTTTAAAACCAATATCTTCCAACTTTGTTATCAAATACATGCCAACAGCCTAAACAAAGAATACATTAACCCATTAGGCTCTGAATGGCCAAACACAGCCAGATGCCATTTTCTTGAGCAGCCAGTGTGTTGATGCATAGGGATGGCATTACGGCCAGGATACTTGTGTTACTTATGTCATTAGATTCTGCGTCCATTGTACAGCAAGAGCATTTTTTATATGGCTCTGTAGTTGAAGTTTTTTGAATGAACACTATTTGAAAATAACAGTTGACAACAGTTTATAGATTTCTATGCAAACACACCCAGACATGTATCACAATTCACGTTTAGTTTAAAAGCTGATCAGTATATTTATCAGTCTGATTTGGAACTCAATTACCTTTTTAAAATAAGTACAACTTGCAATGTTAGGAAAAGAAATATAAAACATGGGCCAAGAGGCCCTGAAGTCCTTTGAACTGTATAGTATGTAATTATGAATGGAATGTATTTTGGTGAAATACAGTAACTGCCTAGTCTTTTCACCATAATCTTCTGATTTCAGTGATTTTTTGCACACTGTACATAACGATTCAGATCATATTTCATGAAATAACAGTCTACAGGGCTACAGGTCCCATCCCTAGACAATTTTGTATAAACTATTCCAAGATTACAGCATCAGATTACAAAACAAGCAATGTCCCATATCAAAACCACCTTGCTCAAGTCTCTTTATTCTGAGTAGTTACATAGAAATGAAAGTAACAGCAATGTTCTTTCACACAAATTCCTCTTTCACTGCCAAAGAGTGGCTGTCATGTTCCCTCTACAACATGTTTCATTTCAAGACACTTGATCATATGGAGACACTTGACACTTCCAAAGTGACACAAGTTTATTGACTGCATAATAATAATAGGCGAGCAATTAACCATGCAAATAATATGCAACCATTGCGGACCTACTTGCTTGCCTGTGGAAAAACGTTTCAGTTACTCGATTACCATAGTCAACTGCGATCTGTACGTATGTCCTGTCCAGTTCCGTCCCGTATATGGCCGAACCAACCTGCACTGAGCCTGCAGTTGAAAAGCCTGGCAAAGTAATTGTATGCATAGGTCAGACTACAAAATGATTCATCCAGCCAAGAGCAAATACATGATAAAAACCGTCACAAAATAGAACTCTCTGTGTGCGAAATACTATCCTCCCTCACTCTCTCTCTATACAACGAACACGAACTTGTCGACTGCACCTACAAGATGATCGCTGATGAAACGTGACCAGGAAACCGAAAAGTATTAGTGACGTACTATACTCGCGTCATAGGACAGAGAAGCTTGGCTAAAATGAAGAAACCCAAAATGGCACCACCGTGAACTAGAACCTAGCTGAGTGCTCCAAACAAACGCAGCACTGTGCTGGTTCCTAGTGTGCTTCTACCATTGGACAAAATAGTGTGCAGCAACATCACAGGCAATACTATCAAACTACCAGAACTGCAATTTGGGAACACTCGGCAGCTGACATCAGATGTTGGAAAACATGCCATTGCGGAGTGACATGTACAGGAACATTTTCTAAATAATTATGAACTTCCTTTACTCGATGAACCGAAAACACATCAAATAAACATTCGCACCCTGCTTTATTTGCCAATCATCCACCACAAACACTTGACTGCATTTCTGTCTGAAGCATTTCGGTGCAGATTAAAAGGTGTGTACTTAAAATGTCTAACGCGGCATGACCTTAAAATGCATACATTTGTGGAAAAATTCAACCATAAATAAGACGATCGCCTGAGAGATGCCATACCGCACATAAGACGTGTAAATGCAGTGTATAAATCTATAATCCATTTCAACTGCAAAGTAGTTGACATGATCGTCCGGTGACACAGTAACCGGATGGTAAGAGAGTCAAGTGTTCTATTCGTCAGTCCTATGGCGTCAGCAGCACGCTGCTGACTCGGCCTCATGACACACTCTTGTAGCTGCTGACGTTGTTGAGGCCTTGTGATGGAATCGACATGTTGCCAGGCACCACGTAATCGCCAATCATGAACTGGTTGCTCACTGGGAACGCGTTAGCTGCTGCAGCTTGCTGAAACAGTCAAACCATAGGTATTAGTAGAGTGCTGAGTACACTTTCGAATGTTAAATCTAGGTTCCAATGTGACCACAGCATAGGTTCTAGAGTGCGTACTTCGGTGAGTATGTTTCAACTTGGCCTGACACTTCAAGTCAACAACAACAAAATTAAAAAAATGGGCAATGTATGGTGCCTCCGATTTAATGTAAGCTTTAGTTTCCAGTTTATTAATGAAATGTTGTACATAAACATGTGTTGCTCCTCAACCATAACCACCAAATCTTGAACTGCCTATATGGTTAATGTCTTACAATTTTTTTATTTATTACCATGTCTTTCTACAGGGGCATAAAATGTTACAGACAGTGCCTTGTGGTAACATTACAAGGCACTGAGCCTTAAATACTGCTAACTAGCCCTGCCTTACCTGTCCAAAGAGGTTGGGTGCGATGCCTCCGCCCACAGACGTCCGTGAGCCTTGAGGGACGGCCACACTTGTGTTCACAATCGTCGCTGCTGGGATGCTGCCAGGGTTGACCGGGGCTACATTTACTGAAGACAACATAAAACAATCAGCCTCGCATTTACACCTAACTCAATCCATTACCATATCTATAACATTTTGATTTCTCTAGGCCACTTTCAGCCATGCTCTGTATTCTGTGTGAACAGTATTCATACATACATATCCACCACTCTCTATAGCCAGGTATTCGATTGATATACTATTTACAACAAATAGAACAAATTAAATCTATACAAACTACAATCATTGTCATACAGTGACAACGAAAATAAAACATGTCGTAATATAAAGATAATATTTACAAACACACAACAAATTAAACCTTTGATATACCAACTCATATGGTATTGATAGTTACAGCCATATAACGAAAACATGTTGAATATGATATAACATTGGATACCCACACAATGGGTACACAGGAGACACTAAAAAGAATTCATCAACAAATGCCTGCACAGAATCTTACACTTGAAGTGGACAGACAAGGTAACCAACACTACACTCTGGAAAATGACCAAGCAACTACTCATAGAAAATGAAATAAAGAGAAAATGGACGTGGATAGGACACACTCTGGAAACCTCCAGAAACCATTACCCGCCGAGCCATCACATGGAACCCCCCCAGGGAAGAGGTAGGCCACGAAACACCTGGCAGAGACACAGAAAGGGAAACAAGATGGGTTACACCAGGAGAGAGATGGAGAGGATGGCCACAGACAGAAAACAGTGGCATTCCTTGGTCGATGGCCTATGCTCCCAGCGAGCAGACAGACATAAGTAAGTACCCACCCAATGGCACTAGGTTGTTCTGAACCACCCCCGTCTGCTGTAGGGGGATGTCCTGACCGTTCAAGACAATCATTGAGTAGTTGGCAGCTCCGCCTTGCAGCTGTAGCTGGGTGACTGAAGCACAACACGTGGACAATGAGAGTCGACAAGACAGTTTATCAACACTGCCCACTCCACAGAGTGGGGCTACAAATAATGTTTTTTGCTTTTATTGGTGGCCTTTAGGTGCTAAGGTGCTGAAAATTTACTTGTTTTGGGACCTTAGATACCCTAAGATATGTGTAGGCAAAATTAGAAAAATAGATCCTCAGCTGTTTCTGTGATAACGGCACAAAGGACTAGAAATAAGGATCAGAGGTTTCTGTGAGTTTACATGAGACATACTGGCATTGGCGTTCTGGTGGTCGTAGTAGAGGTCGGTGGGTGACACCTGACTGCTGCCAGGAGGGGGCTGAGGCTGTTGTGCTGTGTACCGGAAGAACGGGTTCTTCAAGTCAAGTGTGTTGAATGATTTTGTTGACGTTCCTGGTACCGTCACCTCAATGTCAACGTCGTAACTTTGCCTATGGATGGAGAATAACAAAATGAACAGAAAAGACCATGTAAAGGCAGAAATTTAACACCTGCTGAATACTTACAACTTGTTAGTAACAAAATTATAATCTCGTTATATATGATGTTTTTTCAGTGATTTTGAGTAAACCAGAAAAGTCAATTTTGAATTAATGTTTGATTCAGATTATATCAATGTGTGGCAGAATTCACATATAGCTTTGAAAGTTTAAATATATTAACCACGCTCACGGGCCCACTAGATAATACGCAAAATTTCAGCTAGCCAGTTGGCCAGAGAAAACCCAGAGCCAGCCCCTGCTTTATAATACAGCTGACTTGAACACGGAACATATCTGTCAAGTGTAACATAAGTAGCCACTGCCTTGCAAGGGTGTAATTTAGTAATATATTTCACATTCATGCAACAGCTAGTCTCCTCACCTCTTGTTACATCGGAGATGGACTTTTGCTGAGAGTACCTGGCCCTCTTTGACAAAGACAGGATTCTGGAGCAGACACCGTACCTGATACCAATGTGTGAGAGGTTGCGTGGGGGACGTCGACAGCCAAACCGTGTTCCTATAAACAGAAGTCAACATTTAGTACATGGCTATCAACAATACATTTGTGTCATGTGTGAATACGGCAAACCACATTCAATCTGTTCAGTGGAATCAACGTTAAACTAACCCTCAACTAAGGTACAAATAAAGTTACAGAAAATTCTAAAGCAGACCAAGATTTGCTGCTCAGTACTACCAGTACAAGAGAAGCTAAACAAGATACATTAACCTGTAGAAACAAACATACCTCTTGATTCAAATAAAAAATTTATACGATACAAAAGTCCCAATAAACCAGAACGATGACGACTGTATATATTCATGCATGTCCAAATAATTAAATTATCAATTTCTGCGAAAACACGCGATCTACAACAACCATCCTTGATGTCTTAACATACAATCTCCATGTACTGGATTCGGCTACTTTAATGACATAATTTAATAACAAACATACAGACATTTAGGTAAGTACTTTTTGTAGTAGCCATGACCACGTGTGTGTGAAGATACAAACGCCTTACTTACTGTGAGCCAAGGAAGGCTACGTCAAACCAGAATGCCAACCCATGTATGGATCCGGTCTGAGTGATTGTGTAGGACAGGGGGATCTCTATGTCATGGAGGTCTTCCTCGTTCGCTGTCTGGAAGTTTACTACATACTTCTCTGACCGTGCCAGGCATATCCGGATGTCAAATGTGTCCTGAAATGTACAGAAACAATGGAGTCTACATAACGCTACATGAAATACTAGCGATGCCCCAGAAAAAAGATACTCACCTACACTAAAACTATTTTAAATTGTAAGATCCCACCAAGTATAAATTAAAAAATCTAAATCTGTGAATTACCCAGTGATGCAAAACAATTGTCAGAAAACTATTGTTTTATAATATAGAATAATTTATCATAATAAATGTAACCTATGTCAACATTTTGAATAAATGGTACCAGATCAATATTTCTTAAAATGTGTATATTTTTAGCTACTGAAAACTCAGCTGCATTCGCATCATATATTAAATCAGCTCACTGATTGACATTAGAACTTGTACAAGGAATGCAGATGGCAGCTAATTTATATAATGGCATGACTACAACCATGCAGTTATGCATTCATTAGATCTGATACATGCAACGTTGACATGACAAAAATACTCACTACTATTGGCTGTACAAAATATTCATTGACGGCAGCGTCTCGGAGACAGGACAAGTCCACACCATGAAATGACGGCTGGTACCTGAAAAAATACACAAGAAAATGTTACAAGTTACGAATTAATGCAACAGAATGACATTGTGTATACACAACTGCATGTCTTAAACTCATTATTCTTGCATCTAAAATACACTATTATGGTGTGATTATGCAATAAAAGCTACACTTGCACAGAGCTTCTAAAACAATTCAGTGCGACTCGTATCTAAATACTACATATTTCTAAAACCGCATAAATGAAATACAGAGTTGTGGAAAGTTCCTTGTACAATACAGAGATGCAGCAATACACCGTAAAGGTTAACACAAAGGAAGGATGACCCACCAGAAGTTTGCCTTTGTGTACTGTTCTGTGTACAGCGGGCCTCATCCATGAATGGCGCGATATGAAGATGGCCTTCGGTCGGAAACATCTTGCCTGGACAACAATGTATGCATTGAATACCAGATAGCAATGCTACTAAACTGAATTTCATAACTTGAAGACTTTTGATCTGGCCCGACTGCCAAGTGACAGCAACGTGATTACACTACTAAATCTTGCCTGTTGATAAAACTAACACTGGTACTGTTATCAATTTGTTCTCTCTACTTTTTGTAGATTATTAGTCCAACAATTACAGTTAAATTATAGCCGTGATAACATCAATAATATTATGATTGATTTTTGTTTACCATGCAACACAGACTTTGCCCTTATAACTATATCTAAAAACTGTTTCACCCAGGAGTCAAAGAAGTAAATGACAATGACAACAACAACCAGACGTTGACAAAGACAGTACAAGGATGTCAATTACCCCCAGGTTTGAGCCACTTCTTGGCGTGCAGGAAGGTCTCGAGCATGCGTTCGTTGAAGAGCATGTACCCCATGGGCTCCGAGATGATGATGTCGACCATCTCCGGCAGCTCCACCTCCTCCACCTTGCCCGCGATTACGACAATCCGGTTGTACATCTTGTTGCTCTGTACAAGGGTCTGCAATGGGCGAAATAAACATAAACTTGCATTCTGAGTCAAATCTTTTAATACAAATCTTCGGTCCCAGCACGTCCCATCTAACAAGTATGCGCTTGAACTTTACATCTAATTTACCCGGTGGTATCCAAAAAACAGGCAGTTGCTTGTGCTGTTTTAGAATTGTGATCCATAACTTTGCACAACACTGTCACATAATATATACAATTTTAATATAAACAACCCTAATTTTCTTCTGCTGGAACTATAGGCCAAAGGCTCAGCAAATGTACAAACAAGTCCGGGAATATATAAGCCAGCAATTACATAAGTCATGTTAGGCAGGACCAGGCAAATGTAAATATTTAGTTTTTGTGGGAGACCCAGAGGTGTCCTTAGAAACATCCAGTCAAATGCAACTTTGCATGCTGCATTTGAAAAACACATTAGAATTACCTCACAGTGCTGGGCAATACTTGAGGCTTCAATAGCATAGACTTTCTTGGCTCCAGCTTGGATGGCAAAGAACGACAGAATGCCGGAACCAGCACCGACGTCCAGTACCACCTACAATCCATATGCATAGATACAGAACAAGTACATATAAATGAAATGCTCTAAGACAAGGACTTTTTTACTGCTTGCAGCAAGCAAATCTTAAGTTATTCCCAATGCGCCTCTGATTTTGGTTTCTGACTAAATGGCTGCCCAGACAAAACTCAAGAACTCCTTAGCAGAAGAACTGAAGGCAACAAGCAACAGGGTAAGCTCTAGGATGGAACTGAATGTAGTCTCCTAGGGTATTTCCCACGGTGTCTCCCAGGTAAGGCTGGAAAATAAACATAATGCACCAAGGACCCAATTGAAAATGGTAAACGCTGTACCTTATCCTGGAAGTCTAGCGTGTTGTCCAGCATCGCTCTCTGATATGTGGACGTCCTGATGTAATCTTGCATCATGTTTTGTTGTTGTGACAGGTACCCATAAAACTGTAATGTAGACCAACATCACAAATGGTTAAATCGCACTCTGCTACGACAACTGGTTCCGTCTTCCTGATTGCTCTAAAGTGCAGGAAATGTTTACGGGAATCATTGACTATCCTTGTTACGGTTGTTACAGTAAAGAAACACAACAGTATTAACTACCACCCTAAATAAAATTATGTTTTGCTGGCCACTGATTACGCAACTACTGGCCAACTCATTGAGGAATATCAACAGTCCAATCAGGCAGTTTGTATGTAATGTCTTTATCATCATTACATGTACTGTGATATACAGCATTCGCAATTAATACCTGAAAATATTGTTCTGCTGAAGCAGAGTCTGTCCGTTCCCGAAAGATGGATCCATCTGGTGATATTGATGCGCTTATTTTTTGCCGAAAATCTGTCAAATCTGAAACACCATGGAAATCATGAAATAGAATGACCAAACCGAAACACCAAATAGAATGACATTAATGACACACAGTGACAGAGGTGTCTTCTGATTGGTTAAAAATAGACAAAGAAAACTTTATTTATCCCTTGCAGGGATAAATAAAGTTTTACTATATTCATATTGTAAAATAGACAAACAATTAATGCATCAACAAGAACGACATTTGTATTGTTAGTGATACAGTATGCTACATATTGAGATGTTATTTCTGGTCAAATTCCCCTACTTCTAAGTACTTCTCCGCTCCATTTCTCATTTTGCCCAATAATACAAGTGCTTTTATTTAAGTATTGAACCCTGGCAATAACTTCTCGACCCCTCTTGCCACACCCATCATCAAGGCACCATAAACTCACCTTTGGTTGATGGGAAAACAAGCATGACAGAGTACGAGTTTGATGACATGACAATGCCACGGCCTCCCACCTTGGCCACTTCCACCTCTCTGTCCAGGGGTAACACTTGCAACACGCTCGTGCCTACAAATAACATTTGTAAGCAACTGTTCACACTAATCACCACAGCAGAGTTAATAAACAGATCATGGTGTTTCTATAGTGAATGCATTGCAATTTGTCACATAGTGATACATTTGAACACAGCAGGATCCGAGTGCTTTCACTTGTGCATGAAGTGATATTATCTTACAGATGTATATTATATATAATAATTATATACATATAATATATATCTCACTAACTATCCAGTAACCAGCACATTTGCCCTAAGTAATTTTTGCTTTAGCAAAATACACATATTATATATATATATTGTATGTATATAATATATATACATATATATAATATATATATATAATATAAATGTGTATTTTGTTACAAAATCACTTAGGGCAAATGTGTTGGTTACGGGATAGTTTGTGAGATTCCAGACAGATCCATAACATCAATATTATTCACCAGGTGACGACACCGACGTGTCGAATTAAAGAAGCAATGATATCAATTGGTGGCACCATTTGTTCTTATACCGCATTATTGGATTTTTGTTTTAAATGTCCAACAGTTGGTTCTATCTGACAATAGCCAATCACACATTTACTCTATTTGACAATTTATTAGTGTTCACACCATTGATGAAATATGTGGTTCTGGTCAATAAAATAGATACGCTGTAGAATCATTTATTACTAGTGAAAAGTGCACATAATGAATTTGTTAAGCAGAAACTGACTGGATTCGTATGGGAACCACCGTTAGGTTATACACTAAATATTATACAAATAATGTTTCTACTCCACAACAGGAAATAAACATTTAAATTGCGAATTGTAATTTTTCACATGATTGTCAGACATCGGTTTGCCAACACATGAACTTAGTCGTGTACAAATCACTGTCGTGTCACTGACACTGGCATTCGTCTACGTTATCCTTTATTTAGTGCATCTTGCCCTGGGCTGGCCTTTCAGGCTGCTGGAACACGCTTTCTAGTTCTCCTCAAATGAACTTATAATTCACATAGTACAACGCGTATCATCTTGGGTTATCTGCCTTCTATTTATATAAGCAATTGTTGAAAAAGTTATTTAGAAAAGGCAGAGAGTGGTGTGGAAATTATATTCCTTCAAATAAAAGTAAGCAAAACAATTAATGACAGAAGTCGAGCATTTCCCGCAATAATCCGACCGCGACATCATCACCGATGCGTTACCAATTTGTGTACGTACTTTTCTCTCCACCGATTTAGTCAAGTCGAACAAACTTACCATTTATAACCTGTATTTGGCGATTGTCCTTTTCTTCGGAAATTTCCAACCGCACGGGTGTGCTATAATTTTGTTTTATTTCACCTCTTTCTGTCAAAGAAGATAAGACCACATTCTCAAACAACATCGCCATTTCTAACTTATGAAAACGAGGCACGTGTTGTGGGATTTGAAACAGTAGCAGGTGCCCGGGATGGTACTTCCTAGAATAGAGGACGCGTAGAATAGTGTTGTGGACTTTTAAGACCACCAAAAATATGTTTATCCCAAGGTTTCCTTACACTAAAACCGAAATATATGTGTCAATGGCATAGATATTATTCGTACAATTTACTCTGGCCTACATTACATATTATTTGACCAATAAAAGTGGCGCCATCTATGGATTACCAGGCGTAGACAAATATTTTAAATCACGTTTGTCAATAAAATATAAATCAGATAATATATGAAGAAATGGTAAAATTAATTTCAAATGGCTAGATGCATAACTGATACATATACCTCTGTTTTTCTTTTTAGAAATTTAACTTATATAAGGTGGATATTCGAGAGGAAACCGCTAGAGGGCGCAATTACACATTTACGGAAGCGGAAGAGCAATAATCCAACATGGCACCGAAGTTAGGGACTTTGATGTTTCCTGGAGAATCTATTGACGATTTAAAGACTGATAAAAATGGGAAAACCATATTGGGTCCTGGATTACGTAGAACATACGCTGCTATACACATAATAAAAGCAGGCATATTACAATTTAAAGAACCAAATGAATACTGGATTGAAAGTCCAGAAAAGCGCGTGAGTATCAGAGAATGAGAGATAATCAGGATACCGAGTCTCGGAGAGTATCCTTGGTATACTCTACTCTAGTCTGTATGCTACGCAGTCTAGTCTTGAGTTGACTCGAGGCTACCGTAGTATCAGACGTTACGAATAGCAACAGCCTCGATTACACAGGTGCCGTAAGGTGGCAGCACTTTGGGCGATCTTTTATTTTTGTTACCTAACCATGAAAATTATCTCTTACAGAACTTTGTCAAACTTCTCACGTATCATATAATTATAATCTGAAATGGCCGTAGCTCTAGACTCCTATCTTCTCAGCTATTTTTCAGGACTTTTCTACATAGTATGTGCAGTAAGCATTTGGCCATGGGCGCATATATTCCCTGCAGCATATGCGGGTATAGCCATCTTCATTTTGATCAGTTGATGGTAACGATCATGTTACTTTATGGGGGGGCTTTATAGGAACATTGAATGTTTGTATGTGCATATGAACGGGACAATAATGTTCAAATAACACGATGGCACACATGGATATTTGACAATGCGCGCAGTAGGCGCCTAAGTGAATCAGACACACTTTATAATATCAGCATTTAAAATAAGATAAACAAAAATTATTACAAATACTATAGTAGATTCGTTCAGCAGTCAGTCAGTCAGTCACACAAAGTGCAATAGCTATAGCTACTTTAACATACATGCAGGTCTGGACCAATAGCAATGGCCTATGTAGTATGTAATATATATATATATATATATATGTATACCCACACTGACACAGTTTACAAATAAAGAATTTCAGTTGATGGAAAGAATTTCAATACAGTTCACAAAACAAACTTATGCAAAACTGAACAAG
>JAODUO010000522.1:300000-305921 GCA_025642075.2 Ridgeia piscesae
TTAAAAACTTTTTTTTAAAAAAATTTTGGGGAATTTTTTTTTTAAAAATTTTTTTAACTTTTTTTTTCCTTAAAAAAATTTTTTTAAAAATTTTGGGGGAAAAAAAATTTAAAAATTTTTTTCCCCCCAAACCTTTTTTTTTTAAAAAAAAAAAAACCCCAAGGAAAAAAAAAAAAAAAAAATTTTAAAAAATTTTATTTTAAAATTTTTTTATTTTTTTAAAAATTTTTTTAAAAAAAAAAATTTTTTTTTGGGGGGGGCCCCCCCCTTTTTTTTTTGGGGTTTTTTTTTAAATTTTTTTTTAAAAAAAAAAATTAAAACTTTTTTTTTTTCCCCCCCCCAAAAAAATTTTTCAAACCTTTTTAAAAATTGGGGTTTTTTCCCGAAAATTTTTTTTTTTTCCCCCCCTTTTACTGCACATACTATGTAGAAAAGTCCTGAAAATAGCTGAGAAGATAGGAGTCTAGAGCTACGGCCGTTTCAGATTATAATTATATGATACGTGAGAAGTTTGACAAAGTTCTGTAAGAGATAATTTTCATGGTTAGGTAACAAAAATAAAAGATCGCCCAAAGTGCTGCCACCTTACGGCACCTGTGCAATCGAGGCTGTTGCTATTCGTAACGTCTGATACTACGGTAGCCTCGAGTCAACTCAAGACTAGACTGCGTAGCATAGAGACTAGAGTAGACCAAGGATACTCTCCGAGACTCGGTATCCTGATTATCTCTCATTCTCTGATACTCACGCGCTTTTCTGGACTTTCAATCCAGTATTCATTTGGTTCTTTAAATTGTAATATGCCTGCTTTTATTATGTGTATAGCAGCGTATGTTCTACGTAATCCAGGACCCAATATGGTTTTCCCATTTTTATCAGTCTTTAAATCGTCAATAGATTCTCCAGGAAAAAACCCAATTTCCCAAAGTTTCCCCCTTTTTTTAACCCCCTTTGAATATCCACCTTATATAAGTTAAATTTCTAAAAAGAAAAACAGATGTATATGTATCAGTTATGCATCTAGCCATTTGAAATTAATTTTACCATTTCTTTTTTTGACAAACGTGATTTAAAATATTTGTCTACGCCTGGTAATCCATAGATGGCGCCACTTTTATTGGTCAAATAAATTAATTCCAAAAATTTTAAAAAATTTTATCCCTTCCAAAATTTGGATTCCGTAAAGGTTGGGCAAATTTTTTTTAAAAAAAATTGGCCCGGAATAACCCCACCCCACTGTTTCAAATCCCACAACACGTGCCTCGTTTTCATAAGTTAGAAATGGCGATGTTGTTTGAGAATGTGGTCTTATCTTCTTTGACAGAAAGAGGTGAAATAAAACAAAATTATAGCACACCCGTGCGGTTGGAAATTTCCGAAGAAAAGGACAATCGCCAAATACAGGTTATAAATGGTAAGTTTGTTCGACTTGACTAAATCGGTGGAGAGAAAAGTACGTACACAAATTGGTAACGCATCGGTGATGATGTCGCGGCCTTTTCAAATTACTTTTTTAACAATTTTCCTTTTAAATTTTTTTTAAAATTGGAAAGGGGAATAACCCCAAAATGAAAGCGTTGTACTATTAAAAATTTTAAATTTTATTTGGGGAAATAGAAAGCGTGTTCCAACGGGCCCGAAAGGCCCGCCCAAAAAGGGGGAAAAAATTGGGGACTTTTTAAATTTAAAGGAAAAAAACCCCCTAGGAAAAAAGGAAATTTTTTCCCCAGTTTTTTTTTTAAGGTTGGACACGGGACAGGTTTTTAAAAAATTTGTTTTTCACGAATAAAGGTTTTCATGTTTTTTGGCCCAAACCGGAAAAGTTTTTTGGGCAAAAAAAACAAAAAGTTGGGGAAAAATTACAATTTTCCGGGCAAATTTAAAAATGTTTTTTTTTCCTTTTTTGGGAATAATTTGGTTTTGGAACACCTTTAAAAAAAATTTTTTCAAATAAGGGGGAAAATGTGTGATTTTGGGGTTTGTCAGATAAACCAAACCCCGTTGGAACCCAAATTTAAAACAAAAAATCCAATTAAAAATTTCCGGTATTTTAAAAAAAATGGGTTTGCCAAAACCAAATTTTGGGGTTTTTTATTGGCCCCTTTTTTAATTTTCGAAACCCCCGGGCGGTGTTTGTCCCACCCTTTTTGGGGAAATTTTAAAAAATTTTTTTTTTAAAAAAAAGTTTTATGGAATTTCTTTTTTCTTTTTTTTTGGAAAAAAAAACTCACAAACTATCCCTAAAACCCAAAACATTTGCCCTAAGTGATTTTGTAACAAAATACACATTTATATTTATATATATATATTTATTTTATATTATATAAAAAATTATATAATAAATATATAAAATATAATATGTTATTTTTAAAGCAAAAAATTTGGGCAAATGTGCTGGTTACTGGATAGTTAGTGAGATATATATTATATGTATATAATTATTATATATAATATACATCTGTAAGATAATATCACTTCATGCACCCAAATGAAAGCACTCGGATCCTGCTGTGTTCAAATGTATCACTATGTGACAAATTGCAATGCATTCACTATAGAAACACCATGATCTGTTTATTAACTCTGCTGTGGTGATTAGTGTGAACAGTTGCTTTCAAATGTTATTTGTAGGCACGAGCGTGTTGCAAGTGTTACCCCTGGACAGAGAGGTGGAAGTGGCCAAGGTGGGAGGCCGTGGCATTGTCATGTCATCAAACTCGTACTCTGTCATGCTTGTTTTCCCATCAACCAAAGGTGAGTTTATGGTGCCTTGATGATGGGTGTGGCAAGAGGGGTCGAGAAGTTATTGCCAGGGTTCAATACTTAAATAAAAGCACTTGTTTTTTTAAAAAAATTTGGGCAAAATTGAAAAAATTTTAAAAAATAACATCTCAATATGTAGCATACTGTATCACTAACAATACAAATGTCGTTCTTGTTGATGCATTAATTGTTTGTCTATTTTACAATATGAATATAGTAAAACTTTATTTATCCCTCAAAGGGGAAATAAAATTTTTTTGGGTTTTTTAACCAACAGAAAACACCCCGGGACCCTTTTTTAAACATTTGGGGTTTGGTTTTAATTTATTTTATGATTTCCAAATTTTTTCAGATTTGAAAGATTTTCGGTGGTTTTGGGTCCTCTTTCCCCAATTTTAAAAACAATATTTTTAGGTATTAATTTGGGGGCTTATATCACAGTACATTAATGATGATAAAGACATTACATACAAACTGCCTGATTGGGCTGTTGATATTCCTCAATAATTGGGGGAATTTAAGTGGCCAGCAAAAATAATTTTTTTTGGGGGGTAGTTTCTGTTTGTTTCTTTTGCCCAAACCCTAACAAAAATAGAAGTTGGCCTTTTCCCGCACTTTAGGCAATCAGGAAGGCGGAACCAAACCCAAGTGGGTTTAACCATTTGTATGTTGGTCAATTTCATTTTTTGGGACCGTCACAACCAACAAAACCAGATGCCGGGGTTTCCCTTTTTAAAAAGGGGTTCCCCCTTCAAGGGGACATGGGACAAAACGGATTCCAATTTAAGGAAACCCACCATTTTTTGGGTCCTTGGGATTTTTTAGGGCCAGCCACCGGGAAAACCCGGGGGGAAATTTTTTCCCAAAGGAAAACTTTTTTCATTCCAACCCGGCTTCCCCGTTTTTTTGCCCTTTTTTTCTGCTAAAATTCGGATTTTCCTGGGGACCAAAGGCAGAAACCAATTAGAAACCCCCATTGGGTAATTGTTTTTTAAAAGGGGCGGGGTTTCAATTTTCTGGTTTTTCAAGGACACCTCTGGGTCTCCCACAAAAACTAAATATTTACATTTGCCTGGTCCTGCCTAAAACGTTTTGGTTTTTTCCCATTTTTTGCTGAGCCTTTGGCCTATAGTTCCAGCAGAAGAAAATTAGGGTTGTTTATATTAAAATTGATATATTATGTGACAGTGTTGTGCAAAGTTATGGATCACAATTCTAAAACAGCACAAGCAACTGCCTGTTTTTTGGATACCACCGGGTAAATTAGATGTAAAGTTCAAGCGCATACTTGTTAGATGGGACGTGCTGGGACCGAAGATTTGTATTAAAAGATTTGACTCAGAATGCAAGTTTATGTTTATTTCGCCCATTGCAGACCCTTGTACAGAGCAACAAGATGTACAACCGGATTTGTTCCCGGGGGAATCGCCGGGGGCCCCAAGGGTGGGGAAGGAAGGTGGGAGCCTGGCCCCGGGGAAGAATTTTTTGGGCGAACCCGGTTGTTGTCATTGTCATTTACTTCTTTGACTCCTGGGTGAAACAGTTTTTAGATATAGTTATAAGGGCAAAGTCTGTGTTGCATGGTAACTAAAACAATCATAATATTATTGATGTTATCACGGCTATAATTTAACTGTAATGGTTGGGCTAATAATCTACAAAAAGTAGAGAGAACAAATTGATAACAGTACCAGTGTTAGTTTTATCAACAGGCCCAAATTTAGTAGTGTAATCACGTTGCTGTCACTTGGCAGTCGGGCCAGATCAAAAGTCTTCAAGTTATGAAATTCAGTTTAGTAGCATTGCTATCTGGTATTCAATGCATACATTGTTGTCCAGGCAAGATGTTTCCGACCGAAGGCCATCTTCATATCGCGCCATTCATGGATGAGGCCCTGTACACAGAACAGTACACAAAGGCAAACTTCTGGTGGGTCATCCTTCCTTTGTGTTAACCTTTACGGGGTATTGCTGCATCTCTGTATTGTACAAGGAACTTTCCACAACTCTGTATTTCATTTATGCGGAAAAAATTTTATTTTAAAAATTTTTCCCTTTTTTTAAATCGGGAAATTTGAAGCTTTTTTTTGCTAATCAAAAAAGTGGGCCCTAATGAAAGACACGGGTAAACGCTTTCGTTTTTAATTTCAAATTTAAAACCCTTTTTCTTGTTTTTTTTTCATAAATTTTTCTGGTGTGGACTTGTCCTGTCTCCGAGACGCTGCCGTCAATGAATATTTTGTACAGCCAATAGTAGTGAGTATTTTTGTCATGTCAACGTTGCATGTATCAGATCTAATGAATGCATAACTGCATGGTTGTAGTCATGCCATTATATAAATTAGCTGCCATCTGCATTCCTTGTACAAGTTCTAATGTCAATCAGTGAGCTGTTTTAATATATGATGCGAATGCAGCTGAGTTTTCAGTAGCTAAAAAAATACACATTTTAAAAAATATTGATCTGGTACCCTTTATTCAAAAACATAGGTTTCATTTATTATGATAAATTATTCTATATTATAAAACAATAGTTTTCTGTCAGTTGTTTTGCATCACTGGGGGTTTTTTTTGGGGGGATCTTACAATTTAAAATAGTTTTAGTGTAGGTGAGTATCTTTTTTCTGGGGCATCGCTAGTATTTCATGTAGCGTTATGTAGACTCCATTGTTTCTGTTTAAAAATTTTCCAAGGGACCAAAAAAAAGACAGCGAACGAGGAAGACCTCCATGACATAGAGATCCCCCTGTCCTACACAATCACTCAGACCGGATCCATACATGGGTTGGCATTCTGGTTTGACGTAGCCTTCCTTGGCTCACAGTAAGTAAGGGGTTTGTATCTTCACACACACGTGGTCATGGCTACTACCAAAAAATACTTACCTAAATGTCTGTATGTTTGTTATTAAATTATGTCATTAAAGTAGCCGAATCCAGTACATGGAGATTGTATGTTAAGACATCAAGGATGGTTGTTGTAGATCGGTGTTTTCGCAAAAAAATTTAATTATTTGGACATGCATGAATATATACAGTCGTCATCGTTCTGGTTTATTGGGACTTTTGTATCGTATAAATTTTTTATTTGAATCAAGAGGTATGTTTGTTTCTACAGGTTAATGTATCTTGTTTAGCTTCTCTTGTACTGGTAGTACT
>JAODUO010000523.1:0-27500 GCA_025642075.2 Ridgeia piscesae
GTCAAAATCTGCTCTCGGGAAGTGTCACGTTTCGAATTTTTTCATTGGTTAAAAATCGTAATAATATAATTTCACCTTTTTATTACGAATGCAAATAAATATTATTTGTTGACACATAGGACCCCTTTCGTGTATAATAAGGTACCATATCTTTGTTTTTGCGCAGAAATGTCTAATAACGAAGAAAACCGAAAGAAACCAAAATTTTACATGGGCTAGATAGGAGGTAATCAAACCACTCGGCTTGGAATAAAGATGGCGTTACGCAGTGTTCTATGACGACGATTTAGGCACTGAACATATTTTTTTCGCACTTGCGTACGTTGCATAACCACGTGGCGCGCCTAGCGGATTGTGACGTCACGCGGGACGTCACTGCACGTAGTCGCCATTTTCCGATCAATGGCGTTCCTATATCACAGAACACAAGGCATCAGCGCAGATAATTAGCAGGTAAGAGTCGAGTTATTTGTCATAATTGACTATGTTTTTATAACAATAATAAGCATGATTTCTTATGCGCAAATATCGTCAAAAATCAAAGTTATGGTCCACATTTAACGTGCATTTATATATCTAGAGTAGCAGTTTTGAATTTGGATCACGAGCGCTCGTTTGCGTCACCTGATTTGATGTACACTGTAGCGGCACCCATGCCAAGATGACATCGTGTTTTACTCTCACAGGCGATCCCTGCCATAAAGTAAAACTTGTGTTTGAAACACAATTTCGCTTGGCATGAATATTACACCGTGTACACCTACATTGTATGTTATTTTTAATTCAACAGTAAAAGCAAAACATGGAATACAGTTTGCTAATAGCCGTACATGTTTTTACAGTTGTGCTTACGTTGAGTGGTACCACCGTGGTTGTACCACCGGACCAGTGGCACGCCACCGGTGACGAGCAGTGACGAGAGTGTCATATTCCCAGCTCCACAGGACATGCTGCCGGACATGACGACCAGCGAGACATCGGCATCGACCGATAGAGAACATCAGGAGACACCCGAGGTCCAGGAGGAGCAGACTGTGACTGGCGCGAGTCGGGGCAAGTCCGATCCTGCCCCGATGAGCGCCAGGTCCGATGACCGCGCCGACCGACCTGGTAAGTACGAAACAGAGCATATTGTTTGGATGTGGAAACAGGGACGTATACACAGTTTACACACGGTTGCTATCTAAAGAAATAAGAATTAAATGTTATAAAACGAGGAGTAGCCTCGCTTTAAAACATCCCGAAGAAACCTGTCACTGTTAGCGACATACTCAGGAATGACAAGCTATTTTCGATTGCAATAGTAAATTATTTCAGACATTTGAATATAATCTAACGAAATAAATTAATGCGAACCATTATGTAAATAAAAATCAGAAATGAATATATGTGTGTGTGTGTGTGTGTGTGTGTGTGTGTGTGTGTGTGTGTGTGTGTGTGTGTGTGTGTGTGTGTGTGTGTGTGTGTGTGTGTGTGTGTGTGTGTGTGTGTGTGTGTGTGTGTGTGTGTGTGTGTGTGTGTGTGTGTGTGTGTGTGTGTGTGTGTGTGTGTGTGTGTGTGTGTGTGTGTGTGTGTGTGTGTGTGTGTGTGTGTGTGTGTGTGTGTGTGTGTGTGTGTGTGTGTGTGTGTGTGTGTGTGTGTGTGTGTGTGTGTGTGTGTGTGTGTGTGTGTGTGTGTGTGTGTGTGTGTGTGTGTGTGTGTGTGTGTGTGTGTGTGTGTGTGTGTGTGTGTGTGTGTGTGTGTGTGTGTGTGTGTGTGTGTGTGTGTGTGTGTGTGTGTGTGTGTGTGTGTGTGTGTGTGTGTGTGTGTGTGTGTGTGTGTGTGTGTGTGTGTGTGTGTGTGTGTGTGTGTGTGTGTGTGTGTGTGTGTGTGTGTGTGTGTGTGTGTGTGTGTGTGTGTGTGTGTGTGTGTGTGTGTGTGTGTGTGTGTGTGTGTGTGTGTGTGTGTGTGTGTGTGTTGGTGTCTGTGGTGTGTGTGTGTGTGTGTGTGGTTGTGTGTTGTGTGGGTGTGTGTGTTTTTGTCTGTGTGTTGTGTGTGTGTGTGTGTGTGTGTGTGTGGTGTGTTGTGTGTGTGTGTGTGTGTGTGGTGTGTGTGTGTGTGTGTGTGTGTGTGTGTGTGTGTGTGAACGATTGCAGCAGGTGTGCTATGAGGAACTACACATTGACGTCGCTGTTTCTTGCCTTACAGAGGCGCTGCTGAAGGACCACCCGATATTCTGGCCCTCTTAGTGCGCAGTTGTCTGTTTCTCTCACTGATTCCTAGTGCATGCTTCGTGCTGGTTGTCGTCGTGAACAGACCCCCGCAACGATGGACCGGCAGTTGACCTTGGACAGCATCAACGTCAGTGACAGCGGCACCATCACCATCAGCGACGACGACAGCGCCATGTTCAGAGACTACCGTCACTCGCTCCACCAGTTTGCCGACGTTCTTTACACGATGCCGATGCAGTTCCCTGTTGATGGGCAAGACCGTCATCCTCTAATCACCTATTACAAGCGCAAGTACTGGCGATTTCGTCTCGTGTGGGGTTGGCTGATGTCGAGCCACTGACTTCATACATTGACCCGTACATAGTAGTAATTTGTAGTTAAGTTATATACTATTATTAAAAATATATATTAATTACGTTTGTGTCTGTACGTCATTGACTTGAATGCGTGTAATTCCGTTAACCGGGGCCGGTTTCACGAAGCCGCTGAGATCGTTGTGTAGGCTAAAGCCAGCCGCCCAACGCCCGATTATTCCCGCTGCGACAGTCGGGCAGTAGTAGTAAATGAAACGGTTTTCTCAATAAGCGAACATAAGAGTAATTTGGTACCTTTTAATATGCATCATGAGACCGGGGCCTGTTGTGTTGGATATTATCTACCGTCAAGTGTTTAATTCGTATACTTTTAAAACTCTAAACCTGTTTAAAAAATGCAAAATCCACTTTACAATTATATATATTGCGGCTTGATTCCCACCTCGCTGTGGTAAATCACATATTATTGAGCAACCTTGGAACAAAACCTTGAGTTCTACTCGCCTCTTTTTGTGGACATTCGTTACGTTGGACCACTGGCCCCTAATCTAAGAACAGAACGAGCATTTCACTAGAAACAACATGTTTGAATCTGTTTATGTGCCATGCTTTAATTAATTATATCGTAACGTGCAGAAATAGTTCTTAGTGAAAAATACGTAGTGTATTAGGCCTATTGCGATTGGCTGAAACCGAACACCAGTGATGCAGGCATACAGCCATGTATAAATCAAGTTATTACATTATCATTATTGTCAGGGAATGCCCAGAAAAAGCACTCAGGGGTCGGGGGGGGGCAGAAAAAGTAGTCTGGGGGCACAAACCAACAATTTGGTGGGCTGAGTCGGATCTTCTGCATGACACGACATCTTTCAGAATGTTTTGCGGCAACGTTCACAGTGTCGGGACCACATTCACCCAGTCGTTAGATCCTGCCATCGGAAGGTGGGGGGAGGCTATCGAAATATTTTGGAGCGACATTCACAACTTCGGAAGGTGAGGGGCACCCCCGAACACCCAGGAGACATACCAAAAGATCTGTATAAAACCATAGATTTAAAACTGTTTTATATATGTGTATATCCCAATTAATGCCAAACCGTTTTCGCATCGAAGGACAACCCCAGAAGAAGCACCTAAAACAAGAGCGTGAAAGGGAGGGAGGGAGATAGGGAGGGAAGTGGGGAGGTAGAGAGGGAGACAGGGAGACAACACGAGACAGACGGACAGACAGAGAGCGAGACAGATGGAGACACGACAAAGCAGAGATACAGTGACAGCGAGAGACGGAGTCGGAGGCGGAGGCGTGCGCGCGTGCGCGTGCGCGCGCGTGCGTGTGTGTGTATGTGCGTGTGTGCGTGCGTGTGTGCGTGCGTGTGCGTGTGTGCGTGCGTGTGTGCGTGCGTGTGTGCGTGTGTGTATGTGCGTGCGTGCGAGCGAGCTGTGTGTATGTGCGTGTGAGCGTGTGTGCGTGTGTGCGTGTGTGCGTGTGTGTGCGTTCGTGTTAGTGTGTGCGTGTATATGTGTGCGTGTGCGTGTGCGTGTGCGTGTGCGTGTGCGTGCGCGTGCGCGTCGCGTGCGCGTGCGTGTGCGTGTGTGTGTGTGAGAGAGAGAGAACGTGCTTGCGGGCGCGTATGCGTGCGTGCTTGCGTGCGATGGATTCCAATTTAGCACTCGCGGTGGTTGCTAAAAGGGCAGATTCTCCACGCGCCGTTGGGCCATGCATATTTCTTTCAAATCTATTACGTGCTTAAAAATCATCCGTTCTTAGACTTGTTTTACAAGACTTCGATGTCAACCGCTTTATGGTAAGATGTGATTGCATGTGCGATATTTACCCTACATCAACCATGGGTAGCTACTGCTGGTTACATGATACAACCTTCACTACACCTGGCATATCTCTTTGCGAGACCAGTGAATGCGCTCGCGAGGAATGGGTTGACCTCCGGTGATGTGATATAATTTCTGTTGATTTCAGCCACACGTTGCTAGTGATACATGCGAGTTTGGGGTATAGAAGCAAATATTCGAATAAACAAAACCGGTCAGCTGCTCCTACGTTTGGGCGCAAGGATCGTTACATGTACTGGAATTCCCAGAAATTGTATTTCCGTCTTCAGATAGGGGCGGATATATGCGCTTTTCTCACGGATGAAATAATCTCGATTGACGAAGTTAATAAATTAGTTCATCTCTACTAACTTCCGTACTTCCCGTAGGGGACTTGCCAGGGAAATTAATTAATTTGCATGACATTTTCCAGTTGATATAATATAGTAGATTTTAAAAAAGCCTTTGACAAAGTGCCACATCAAAGATTACTACTTAAACTAAAGGCCCATAGCATTGGAAATGGTATGATTAACTGGATAGAAAAATGGCTTATTGATAGAAGACAAAGAGTAGTAGCTGATGGGGAGGTTTCCAACTGGAAATCGGTTTTGAGTGGAGTACCGCAGGGATCTTTATTGGGACCTATTTTATTCTTAATAATTATATATCAGTGATTTGGATGATGATATAACAAGCAAAGTGTTGAAGTTTGCGAACGATACAAAAGTGTTTAGAAAAATTAAAAGTGATGCAGATAGACAGCAATTACAAGATGATCTGAATAAGATGACCGCATGGTCTGAGAAGTGGCAAGTGCTGTTTAATTTTGGGAAGTGTAAGTGCCTCCACACAGGACATGGGTATGAAGACGCACACTATAAAACGGGTGATACTGTACTAAATACTATCGTAAAGGAAAAGGACTTAGAGGACTAAAGGACGGCAACCAAAAACTCGGGAATATTACTTATGAAATGCGTCTAAGAGAATGTGGTTTAACAACACTAGAAACCAGGAGGTTGAGAGGAGATCAGATAGAAGTGTTTAAAATATTGAATGCGTACGAAAAAATTAACAGAAATATTTGAATCTGTTTATGTGCCATGCTTTAATTAATTATATCGTAACGTGCAGAAATAGTTCTTAGTGAAAAATACGTAGTGTATTAGGCCTATTGCGATTGGCTGAAACCGAACACTAGTGATGCAGGCATACAGCCATGTATAAATCAAGTTATTACATTATCATTATTGTCAGGGAATGCCCAGAGAAAGCACTCGGGGGTCGGGGGGGCAGAAAAAGTAGTCTGGCGGCACAAACCTACAATTCAGTGGGCTGAGTCGGAGCTTCTGCATGACACGACATCTTTCAGAATGTTTTGCGGCAACGTTCACAATGTCGGTACCACATTCACCCAGTCGCTAGATCCTGTTATCAGAAGGCGGGGGGCGTCGGATAATTTTGGCCCGACATTCACAACTTCGGAAGGTGTGGGGCACCCCCTAACACTAAGGAGGGATACCGCCGCGCCAGTAAGATAGACGCGGCGCGACTAAATACATACATTATAATTACAAGGAGACGGACTATGAAACTGAGTCCAGGTCTTTTACGCGCGGCTGGTCACTAGATGGCGCCACGGCTAGGCAAATGTATAATACATTACCTGACCTGTTTGATACTATGCCTAACTGTGATTTGTTTCGGTTTAGTTGTTCATCCTAGTAATAATAAAAAGTAGACTCATGAAAAAGATTATTAATTGTCACATTACTTTTTCTTAGTGTTCTCACGAAGTAAATTCTTACGAAAGTCATTGATCATTTCCTTCGTTCTCTTGGTGTTAATTTGGAGACATTTCGAATCGCACCGTAAAACCAGAGTTTTGAAGTTCACTCTGGTGGTTATTTTCTCTTATCAAACCGAGTAAGGCCTTATTATCAACATATTTGAAAACATGGTCATTTTGGTAATCTTTTCCGTAAGTTAGTTCGGCATTACTGTTTAAATTGCTGAGATGGAAGTTTGTAAGGAAATGATAAAATCCCAGATGTGTAGAGTGCAACTAACTGTTTTCATTTAAAAAAAAAACACTGTTTAGATTTTCACAATTTTTTACAAACTTCTTAAATTCCCCCAGTCCGTTGTCATGCAAATGAGTAAGTGGGTTATTAGTGTATATATATATATATATATATATATATATATATATATATATATATATATATATATATATATATATATATATATATATATATACGTGTATATTTATCATTTGTTTATGTTTTGGGGTCACAGGAAGACGGCACAAAATGTGCCATGTGACCACCACGTAACAATGGTGTTCTTTTTGTTTGTTGATGTAGAATGTAATTTTGTTGTTGCGAAATAAAATTTGATTTCAATGCATTGTCCGGGCAGCCAGACAAATAATTGGAATGACGTTTCCAACGGTGGATGAACTTTATCAGTCACGCGTGATCAAGAAGACAACATACATTTTAAAAGACATATCTCATTCACTGCACGAGTTTCATTGTATTGCTAAATCTGGCTGTAGGGACCTGTGTCTGAAAGAACAAGCAGGAACCGATATTGCAATACTTTTCTGCCAACTTCCATTTAGGGGGAAGTGAATGGGGAAGTGGGGAACAACAACGGGGAAACGAATATGAACCGAGCATCTTCTGTGACTACGACATCTACTACTACTACTACTACTACTACTACTACTACTACTATTACTACTACTACTACTACTACTACTACTACTATTACTACTACTACTACTACTACTATTACTCTACTACTACTACTACTACTACTACTACTACTACTACTACTACTACTACTGCTACTGCTACTACTGCTCTTCGTTCTACTGACTGCTAGCTCTACTACTAGCTGCAACACTTCTACTGTGCACTACTACTACTACTGACTACTACTACTGCTTTATTCTTGCTACTATAATACTGAGCTGCAATGAATCCGGGACTGCTGCTGCTACTCACTACTAGCGACTGCTAGCTGCTGCTGCTGCAGCTGCTGCTGCAGCTCTGCTGCTCTCTGCTGCTGCTACTGCCGCTGCTGCAGCTGCAAAATGCTAGCTGCTGCATCCGCTGGCGCTGCAGCTGCTGCTGCCGCTGCTTGCTGCTGCTGCTGCTGCTGCTGCTGCTGCTGCTCGCACTCGGCTACGGTGACTGGGTCGCAGCTGCTAGCGACATGCAGCATGCAACAACGAAACTACCCAGCACTGCACGTCCATGCAACAGGACGGATACACTGCGCTGCAAATCGTGACGCAGCATACTGCGCAGCAGCAGCAATCTAACAGCAGCGCATGCACAGCGCCAGCAGGTGCTGTCCCCCTTTGTGCTGCTCTGCCAAAGGAAAAACTTTGTGCCTGCGCGCTGCCCGCGCCACAGCATCGCTCTGCGTTGTCTGCTACTGCGCACGCAGCGCGCAGCTCTGGCGCAAAAGGCCCGCTGTGCGCTCGCGCTGCGCGCGCGCGCCTGCTCGCTGCGCCGCTGCGCGCTGCGGGTGCTGCTGGCGCTGCTGCGCGCGCTGCTGCTGCTGTGCTGCTGCTGCTGCCTGCTAACTTGTAGCTTACGCAATGCTGCTGCTGCGCCCAGCTGCTGCTGCTGCTGCTGCTGCTGCTACGCTGCTGCTGTGCTGCTCGCGTCAGACGGCAGCTGGCTGCGGCTGCGCTGCTGCTGCTGACTGCTACTGCTGCGACGCGTCTGCAGCTGCACGTGCTACAGCATCTGTGCGCAGCAACAGAGCAGCTGCTGCTGTTGCTGCCTGCTGCGCTGCTCGCTGCTGCGCGGCTGCTGCTGCTGCTGCTGCTGCTGCTGCTGCTGCTGCTACTGCTGCTGCTGCTGCTGCAGCTCATGCCTGCTGCCGCTGCTCGCTGCTGCGCTTGCTGCTGCTGCTGCTGCTGCTGCTGCTGCTGCTGCTACTACTACTACTACTACTACTTATTCTTCTACTACTACTACAACAACTACTACAGATGACCAGATATAGATCGAACCGTGCAACGATAAACGTTCAAAATGCGCGGAGTGGCAGGTTTTTGGCGAGCAAGCCATAGTTCTGTCTGATGTTTTTTTTTTACAATTTTAGTAAAGTTTAAGTTTTCAAGTTTGATAGATAGAGAGAGAGAGAGGAGAGAGAGAGAGAGAGAGGAGAGAGAGAGAGAGAGAGAGAGAGAGAGAGAGAGAGAGAGAGAGAGAGAGAGAGAGAGAGACAGCGAGAGACCGAGAGACAGACCGAGACAGAGAGAGAGAAATAGGGAGAGAGAGGAGAGAGAGAGAGAGAGAGAGAGAGAGAGAGAGAGAGAGAGAGAGAGAGAGAGAGAGAGTGAGAATTCAAATACCAGGAACAATTCGTACCTTAGGCGACGGCACGACTGAGAACGTATTCATGATCCTGTCGGGGTACTCCTCTCGAATCTTGCTGATGAGAAGCGTTCCCATGCCGGAGCCGGTTCCTCCGCCCGGCGAGTGTGTCATCTGGAAGCCCTGCAGACAGTCACAGCTCTCGGCCTCCTTTCGGACGACGTCCATCACACTGTCCACGAGCTCGGCCCTCTCCGTGTAGTGGCCCTTCGCCCAGTTGTTACCGGCACCGCTCTGGCCGAACACGAAGTTGTCCGGTCGGAAGATCTGTCCGAATGGTCCGGATCGGACCGAGTCCATGATGCTAGGCTCGAGATCGACCAAGATGGCGCGGGGCACATACTTGCCTCCTGGGAAACATGAGTAAAAAATTGTTAAGAAACAGTCATATATCGTAACAACAAACGTGAACACTTTCAATAAAAAATAAAGTATTGATATATCCCAGGATTCAATCTTTAGGCTCGTAAATGCTTTTACCACTATCGTAAAACAAGTCATCAAGAGATTCCCGACAGGTTGTTGATTCTGAACGTTGGATTCTGAAACGTCCCCTGAAATTTGTGTTTTCATACTCTTGGTGAGATAAGGCGAGGACAATTTAAAAGGATCTGATAATAATACCTTGCCACTTTGGAAAATTACACAATAATTTTGCTTGCATAAGAGATAGAACACCAAAAAATTGTGTTGACTGTCTCTATAAAAAGTGTGGTTTATGTTTCCAAATGCTTCATAGAAATTATGTAAAATATATCCCTCTGTCATACAGATAAGAAACAAACAAAATGCTTGCCTGTACGGAGTTGTTCCTACCTGTGTTCTCATTGTAATACACGTTGATTCTCTCCAGCTGAAGGTCCGAGTCACCGTGGTAAGTGCCGGTTGGATCGATTCCGTGTTCATCGGAGATCACCTCCCAGAACTGCGTGAGAAGGAAGCACTTTCAATGTGTAAGCTCTCCAGTAGTTTGTAAAACTGATAGGCAAGACATATTCAGAAATCTAATGATGAAATATAAAAGAGCACGGGAAAGATCGAGTTTGATACGGCTGTGAATACGAAGCCAATAGCAATGATGACGTATGAAGTGTGGCGTATTTCAAAAGAACATATATTAACAGAGTGGATGAGCACGGTGGAAGATCATGACATATGGGGGATAATAATTAAGCAGGTTAGTTGTTGTGGATGAGACTACAAAGTGACCAATGACAATAATTCGGCACACGGTTGGAGATACGTAGGTTCGTAGTTTTGACAACCATTAAATGCCATATATAGACAAGCGAAGCCTTCTGATCACATGCATTGATTCCAACGATACTTATTTTGAATGCGTTGTGTCCGCGCGCTGTCCGCTTACAACCTCTACGCCTTCCCCAATGCAAACGCCCTGAATACTGCTAACATTACTGAATAGGGAACACCGGGCGACGAAACAAAGGCTAAAGGCCATTGCCGAGTAACAATGGAACGACTCGACAGTCCATTGGCCCCAAAGGTCGACGTTATTGATTCATTCAGGGGTGCCACCTTTTATTGCCACATAAAGGGTATTTTTCCAATATTTACCATGAAATTCGCTGCAGGAGTTAAACGTCGCGATGGTGATCGCTGCGGGTAAATATCGTTTATCTTAATGATCTTTATAGGTCTACACTCCAAATTGTAGGTGATTGAGGCAGGTCATGGCTCCCTCTGGTTATCCCACTGTTGATAGAATAATTGTAATTGCAACGTATGCATCTATAACCCAAACTCAAATGTTTTATTTTATTTGTGGTTTAATATAGTTAAACATTTAATTAATATATATATATACACACACACACACATATATATATATATATATATATATATATATATATATATATATATATATATATATATATATATATATATATATATGTCATGGACCGCCATGACGCTAATTATATTATATGTATTTTGTGAATAAATTGTTGTGACTCCACCTGGTGATTAATGGTTAATGTTAATTAGCATTGACAATACGTGTCACTGCAGTTTGATCGGCGGGATGATAGCGGGATATGGGGGAGAGTGGGAGAGCAAGCAATAAGCCGAGCCACGAGGCTGTGTTTGCAGTGGGAAGTGAGAAGTTGCTTTGCGTGATTGCTTCATGAATGCTTTGGAAGGAAGAAGCCTGAGAATATAGTCCTAACGTCTGACTGTGGACAGGGTTTTGTTTTCTTCGTGTGCAATAAAGACGAATTGTGAACTGTGACCGCTCGAGTTTCTTGTCCTTGACAACTGGTGTCAGAAGTGGGATCGCGCCGCAAGAAAGAAAAGGACCGTGTCGCACAGTCGTGTAGTTCATGGTGAGCTACGTTGTAATTGGTTGTGTATGTTTATTGTGTAGTGGTACAGGTGCTGCAATTATACTGTACATGTTGTATAGTGTTATCGTTCGCACTCATCAAAGTTGCAGGTGTATACAGTGGACGTATGTCAGTTGGTGAATGATTATCAGTTAGATGTGTGTCATCTAAGTTATGTTTTTATTGTAACCACATTTGGTTAGATGGTTTATTTTTGTTAATGGTTATATTGTAAGTTAGTTTGTGATTTGATATTCTGATGTTTGTTGGACCTGTTCAGTTACACTTCTCAATGAATTAATACCAATCTTCAAAATTTGTTTGATCTTTTAATTAGCTTTTCACTTCTTTCCATCAATGTGGCAGATGACAGAATAGCGGAGATGATTGCGCTGTCAAATGCTGCTTTGGCTGACGCACTGCAAGGTTTAATGGCTCCTTTCCCGCCTGTCAAATTATCTCGGTTTATGGGACACCGAAAGAAGTTGAGAGATCCAACCATAGCAGAATGACTGGATGAGATTGAAGTTTATGCGCGACAGGTTGGTGTGAGAAATGATGCGACCACGATCCTTGACCACCTAGGTGGTAAGGCCAGGGATGACGTGTTGTGCCATCCAGAGGCGGTGAAGCTCGACTACAAGTTGCTGGTCGACTTACTGACCCGAATGTTTGGGCCACCAGAGACAGTGCCATCAGTGAACGCTGCAGTCCATGCACGTTTGCAGATAGACGCCGAGGCTTAAGAAATGTGGGCACATTTATGAAAATTGTAAAATTGCATATACAAGTGAATTTGTTGTAACATAGTGTATGTATATGTATGTAAGATATGTGAGGCATGTTCATGATTAGGTCAGAAAGTAAAATATAGTAGGTAGGCCCTATGCACAGTTCATTCATGCCGACCAAGTCGACTCCACAACGTCATTGTGTTTCTAAAATGGCGTACGTATTCCATAGACTGTCGATGGTTATGTTTTCCAAGTTTCTCTGGTAACCCGCTGACATTAAAAATATAATTGTTGTTGGAAGTTATTACTTTTTATTAACTCTATTAGGCTCATATCACCAAAGCGTTGACTTTTGTTTCCCTCTTAATTAAGCGAGAGTGCGTCCTCTGATGTGAGCCGTGGTTGCTCTCCAGATGGCGCTTGACGAGATCGTGATAGCAATGTTACAGTCGGTACCGGCTTTCATCTATATCCATGCTATCCTTTTTTTTTCAAACCCGGATAGCTAATTTTATTATGCTGCGTGTTTTCAAGTCAAACTTGTTGTCTATACACAGTCTACTATGTGATATTGCAGTGTCCTCTGCCAAAAATATACTGCATGTAAGCCATGATAAATACATAATAAACCTTGGTAAATTGTAATAATCTAGTGCATGTTATGTTTTAAATAATTGTCGAGCTTGGTTTTCAAAGATGTCCTCTAAATTTAGTGAGTCCTTTCCATGTAATAATACACATTTTCCTCCTGCGATATGTTACTTCCCTCCTGCAATATGTTACTTCCCTCAGCGCAGACACCAGGTTTAGAAGGAAAAGGTGACTTTTAACGTCTCCCCTGAAAGACATAGGCAATGTGAGGTGAACGAAATTGCATATGTTTCGAAACGGCGGCACGTGGAATCAAGCCACCGTCGATTGTTGAAGCTTGACAGCACAGTCATGATCTAACCAGGCAACAATAGAACATCCAGTATATAGTAGATGTGTTGTATCGTAAGTGATTATGCTTTGGCTGTGCTTCATACTTGTTATATCAAACAGTTGTTAAAACGGTATCTTCCACTTTCAACCGAAGACTTTCACAAGAGACTACTAAACAATGTTTTAATTATGAGCAATAGTAAATAGATTACTTATACACTTACAATATACAATATAATATATATATATATATATATATATATATATATATATATATATATATATATATATATATATATATATATTAAGTTTAACTTCGAACATGACACTTCAGTGCAGACGTATTCGAAATAATACACATGAATTTACACTGTACTGATAATTACGTTTAAATTATCTTACACATGTAGCGGGTACGAAAAGTCACGCTATATTCACATAGTTTAATTAAACATATTTTAATCGAAGGAAAATATCGCATATTTGCCTAAGCAATGGCTCGCACGTCGCACATTTGCCAAGACTCCACCCAGCCAATGACTCGCTGATCTCATTTGGCGACCGTAAGCCGAAGGATAGGGAATAACGTTGTCGTTGTACAATGTTTACTGATCTATTTGTGTACAATCCTGGCCCTCCCGTATTGTGTCCTTGTCAGTTGACGTCGTAAACGGGCCATAATGTTAGCCGGTTTGTGATAGGAGTGCTGAGGTCATCCATTATTTGGGTGCAATGTCTCATAAAATGCACCGCCCACTCGGTCAAATAAATTTACACATCACGACGATTTTCGAGAAAGTTATAGTATAGTAATATTATGTCATTTAAATATTTATATATATATATATATATATATATATATATATATATATAATATATATATATATATTATATATATACACATATATATATATACAATATATATATATATATATATATATATATATTATATATATATATATATATATATATATAATATATAAATTATAAATTGCAGATACATAATATTGTACAACATATTGTAGACGGCTATAAGTATATACTAATAACAATTATGGATATCACAATGGCATTCACAGAAATGCCTCCAAAACATAAGTGATGCTCAGAATTAGCGAAACTGATTATTTTGCTCGTAAAAATGGAATTTTGCGCGATTACTTGAACCTCGCTCATGTCAGCCACCCACCCACAGGCGTGGCTGAAGAAGGCTACGAAGAAGGAAATACTTGAGTTGACTGTTAAAGCGCCGAATAAGCTTTGCATGTTGGACCCCATCCAAAAGTCACTCATAAAGAAATGTCTGGCAGATCTTGTACCAGCAATAGCTATTATTGTGAATGCCTCTCTTTCTACCGGTGCAGTCCCTAACCAGTTCAAGCAGGCAATTGTAACCCTATTTTTGAAGAAGTCGGGGCTTGACAGAAATAATGTTTGTTAAACATTATAGACCAATGTCTAATGTTTCATTTGTCTCTGAAATTGGGAAGAAAATTGTCTTGCCACAAATTCAAAAACATAACCTTGACTTTCTGGATATACACCAGTCTCCATATCGGAAGGATCATACATTGAGACGGCTGTGCTGAGTGTCCTTGGTGGTCTGTTGGTTAAGGCGGGTGAGAAGCTTGTACACTGACACTGCTGTGCTGAGTGTCCTTGGTGGTTCTGTTGGTTAAGGCGGGTGAGAAGCTTGTACACTGACACTGCTGTGCTGAGTGTCCTTGGTGGTTTGTTGGTTAAGGCGGGTGACAAGCTAGTACACTGACACGGCTGTGCTGAGTGTCCTTGGTGGTCTGTTGGTTAAGGCGGGTGAGAAGCTTGTACACTGACACGGCTGTGCTGAGTGTCCTTGGTGGTCTGTTGGTTAAGGCTGGTGAGAAGCTGTACACTGACACTGCTGTGCTGAGTGTCCTTGGTGGTCTGTTGGTTAAGGCGGGTGAGAAGCTAGTACACTGACACGGCTGTGCTGAGTGTCCTTGGTGGTCTGTTGGTTAAGGCGGGTGAGAAGCTAGTACACTGACACGGCTGTGCTGAGTGTCCTTGGTGGTCTGTTGGTTAAGGCGGGTGAGAAGCTAGTACACTGACACTGCTGTGCTGAATGTCCTTGGTGGTTGTTGGTTAAGGCGGGTGAGAAGCTAGTACACTGACACGGCTGTGCTGAGTGTCCTTGGTCGTCTGTTGGTTAAGGCGGGTGAGAAGCGTGTACACTGACACTGCTGTGCTGAGTGTCCTTGGTGGTCTGTTGGTTAAGGCGGGTGAGAAGCTAGTACACTGACACGGCTGTGCTGAGTGTCCTTGGTGGTCTGTTGGTTAAGGCGGGTGAGAAGCTTGTACACTGACACGGCTGTGCTGAGTGTCCTTGGTGGTCTGTTGGTTAAGGCGGGTGAGAAGCTTGTACACTGACACGGCTGTGCTGAGTGTCCTTGGTGGTTTGTTGGTTAAGGCGGGTGAGAAGCTTGTACACTGACACGGCTGTGCTGAGTGTCCTTGGTGGTCTGTTGGTTAAGGCGGGTGAGAAGCTTGTACACTGACACTGCTATGCTGAGTGTCCTTGGTGGTTCGATGGTTAAGGCGGGTGAGAAGCTTGTACACTGACACGGCTGTGCTGAGTGTCCTTGGTGGTCTGTTGGTTAAGGCTGGTGAGAACCTAGTACACTGACACGGCTGTGCTGAGTGACTTTGGTGGTCTGTTGGTTAAGGCGGGTGAGAAGCTAGTACACTGACACGGCTGTGCTGAGTGTCCTTGGTGGTCTGTTGGTTAAGGCGGGTGAGAAGCTTGTACACTGACACTGCTGTGCTGAGTGTCCTTGGTGGTCTGTTGGAAAAGGCTGGTGAGAAGCTTGTACACTGACACGGCTGTGCTGAGTGTCCTTGGTGGTCTGTTGGTTAAGGCGGGTGAGAAGCTTGTACACTGACACGGCTGTGCTGAGTGTCCTTGGTGGTCTGTTGGTTAAGGCGGGTGAGAACCTAGTACACTGACACGGCTGTGCTGAGTGACTTTGGAGGTTGTTGGTTGAGACGGGTGAGAAGCTTGTACACTGACACTGCTGTGCTGAGTGTCCTTGGTGGTCTTGTTGGTTAAGGCGGGTGAGAATCTAGTACACTGACACGGCTGTGCTGAGTGTCCTTGGTGGTTGTTGGTTAAGACGGGTGAGAAGCTTGTACACTGACACTGCTGTGCTGAGTGTCCTTGGTGGTTTGTTGGTTAAGGCGGGTGAGAAGCTTGTACACTGACACGGCTGTGCTGAGTGTCCTTGGTGGTTTGTTGGTTAAGACGGGTGAGAAGCTTGTACACTGACACGGCTGTGCTGAGTGTCCTTGGTGGTTTGTTGGTTAAGGCGGGTGAGAAGCTTGTACACTGAGACGGCTGTGCTGAGTGTCCTTGGTGGTCTGTTGGTTAAGGCGGGTGAGAAGCTTGTACACTGAGACGGCTGTGCTGAGTGTCCTTGGTGGTCTGTTGGTTAAGGCGGGTGAGAAGCTTGTACACTGACACTGCTATGCTGAGTGTCCTTGGTGGTTTGTTGGTTAAGGCGGGTGAGAAGCTTGTACACTGACACGGTTTTGCTGAGTGTCCTTGGTGGTTTGTTGGTTAAGGCGGGTGAGAAGCTTGTACACTGACACTGCTGTGCTGAGTGTCCTTGGTGGTCTGTTGGTTAAGGCGGGTGAGAAGCTTGTACACTGACACGGCTGTGCTGAGTGTCCTTGGTGGTCTGTTGGTTAAGGCGGATGAGAAGCTTGTACACTGACACGGCTGTGCTGAGTGTCCTTGGTGGTTTGTTGGTTAAGGCGGGTGAGAAGCTTGTACACTGAGACGGCTGTGCTGAGTGTCCTTGGTGGTCTGTTGGTTAAGGCGGGGGAGAACTTGTACACTGACACGGGTGTGCTGAGTGTCCTTGGTGGTCTGTTGGTTAAGGCTGGTGAGAAGCTTGTACACTGAGACGGTTGTGCTGAGTGTCCTTGGTGGTCTGTTGGTTAAGGCGGGTGAGAAGCTTGTACACTGAGACTGCTGTGCTGAGTGTCCTTGGTGGTCTGTTGGTTAAGGCGGGTGAGAAGCTTGTACACTGACACGGCTGTGCTGAGTGTCCTTGGTGGTCTGTTGGTTAAGGCGGATGAGAAGCTTGTACACTGACACGGCTGTGCTGAGTGTCCTTGGTGGTCTGTTGGTTAAGGCGGGTGAGAAGCTTGTACACTGAGACGGCTGTGCTGAGTGTCCTTGGTGGTCTGTTGGTTAAGGCGGGTGAGAAGCTTGTACACTGAGACGGCTGTGCTGAGTGTCCTTGGTGGTCTGTTGGTTAAGGCGGTGAGAAGCTTGTACACTGAACGGTTGCTGAGTGTCCTTGGTGGTTGTTGGTTAAGGCGGGTGAGAAGCTTGTACACTGACACGGTTGCTGAGTGTCCTTGGTGGTTGTTGGTTAAGGCGGGTGAGAAGCTTGTACACTGACACGGCTGTGCTGAGTGTCCTTGGTGGTCTGTTGGTTAAGGCGGGTGAGAAGCTTGTACACTGACACGGCTGTGCTGAGTGTCCTTGGTGGTCTGTTGGTTAAGGCGGGTGAGAAGCTTGTACACTGACACGGCTGTGCTGAGTGTCCTTGGTGGTCTGTTGGTTAAGGCGGGTGAGAAGCTTGTACACTGACACGGCTGTGCTGAGTGTCCTTGGTGGTCTGTTGGTTAAGGCGGGTGAGAAGCTTGTACACTGAACGGCTGTGCTGAGTGTCCTTGGTGGTCTGTTGGTTAAGGCGGGTGAGAACTGTACACTGACACGGCTGTGCTGAGTGTCCTTGGTGGTTGTTGGTTAAGGCGGGTGAGAAGCTTGTACACTGACACTGCTGTGCTGAGTGTCCTTGGTGGTTGTTGGTTAAGCGGGTGAGAAGCTTGTACACTGAGACGGCTGTGCTGAGTGTCCTTGGTGGTTGTTGGTTAAGGCGGGTGAGAAGCTTGTACACTGACACTGCTGTGCTGAGTGTCCTTGGTGGTTGTTGGTTAAGCGGGTGAGAAGCTTGTACACTGACACGGCTGTGCTGAGTGTCCTTGGTGGTTTGTTAAGGCGGGTGAGAACTGTACACTGAACGCTGTGTGAGTGTCCTTGGTGGTTTTGGTTAAGCGGGTGAGAAGCTTGTACACTGAACGCTGTGCTGAGTGTCCTTGGTGGTCTGTTGGTTAAGGCGGTGAGAACTGTACACTGAACGGCTGTGCTGGTGTCCTTGGTGGTCTGTTGGTTAAGGCGGTGAGAAGCTTGTACACTGAACGGCTGTGCTGAGTGTCCTTGTGGTCTGTTGGTTAAGGCGGTGAGAAGCTTGTACACTGAACGGTGTGCTGGTGTCCTTGGTGGTTGTTGGTTAAGGCGGTGAGAAGTTGTACACTGACACGCTTGCTGAGTGTCCTTGTGGTTGTTTTTTTTTTTGGTCTGTTGGTTAAGGCGGGTGAGAAGCTTGTACACTGAGACGGCTGTGCTGAGTGTCCTTGGTGGTCTGTTGGTTAAGGCGGGTGAGAAGCTTGTACACTGACACGGCTGTGCTGAGTGTCCTTGGTGGTTTGTTGGTTAAGGCGGGTGAGAAGCTTGTACACTGAGACGGCTGTGCTGAGTGTCCTTGGTGGTCTGTTGGTTAAGGCGGGTGAGAAGCTTGTACACTGAGACGGCTGTGCTGAGTGTCCTTGGTGGTCTGTTGGTTAAGGCGGGTGAGAAGCTTGTACACATACACGGCTGTGCTGAGTGTCCTTGGTGGTCTGTTGGTTAAGGCGGGTGAGAAGCTTGTACACTGAGACGGCTGTGCTGAGTGTCCTTGGTGGTTTGTTGGTTAAGGCGGGTGAGAAGCTTGTACACTGACACTGCTGTGCTGAGTGTCCTTGGTGGTTTGTTGGTTAAGGCGGGTGAGAAGCTTGTACACAGACACTGCTGTGCTGAGTGTCCTTGGTGGTTTGTTGGTTAAGGCGGGTGAGAAGCTTGTACACTGACACTGCTGTGCTGAGTGTCCTTGGTGGTTTGTTGGTTAAGGCGGGTGAGAAGCTTGTACACAGACACTGCTGTGCTGAGTGTCCTTGGTGGTTTGTTGGTTAAGGCGGGTGAGAAGCTTGTACACTGAGACGGCTGTGCTGAGTGTCCTTGGTGGTTTGTTGGTTAAGATGGGTGAGAAGCTTGTACACAGACACTGCTGTGCTGAGTGTCCTTGGTGGTTTGTTGGTTAAGGCGGGTGAGAAGCTTGTACACTGAGACGGCTGTGCTGAGTGTCCTTGGTGGTTTGTTGGTTAAGGCGGGTGAGAAGCTTGTACACTGACACTGCTGTGCTGAGTGTCCTTGGTGGTCTGTTGGTTAAGACGGGTGAGAAGCTTGTACACTGACACGGCTGGGCTGTGTGTCCTTGGTGGTTTGTTGGTTAAGACGGGTGAGAAGCTTGTACACTGACACGGCTGTGCTGAGTGTCCTTGGTGGTTTGTTGGTTAAGACGGGTGAGAAGCTTGTACACTGACACGGCTGTGCTGAGTGTCCTTGGTGGTTTGTTGGTTAAGGCGGGTGAGAAGCTTGTACACTGACACTGCTGTGCTGAGTGTCCTTGGTGGTCTGTTGGTTAAGGCGGGTGAGAAGCTTGTACACTGACACTGCTGTGCTGAGTGTCCTTGGTGGTTTGTTGGTTAAGGCGGGTGAGAAGCTTGTACACTGACACTGCTGTGCTGAGTGTCCTTGGTGGTCTGTTGGTTAAGGCGGGTGAGAAGCTTGTACACTGACACGGCTGTGCCTAGTGTCCTTGGTGGTCTGTTGGTTAAGGCGGGTGAGAAGCTTGTACACTGACACGGCTGTGCTAAGTGTCTTTGGTTAAGGCGGAGGAGAAACTTGTTTCAGTGATTGTCTGATTGGACATCTGTGGAGCCTTCGATACACTTGATCACTCCATTCTCTTGAAGAGGTCAGAAGTAACATCTAGTGTTGGGGGCACAACCCTACAATGGTTTACGTCTTGTGTCAGTGATCGCGATCAATATGTTGCTGTTGATGTTATCTCATCACCAAGTGCCCTTTTGTTACCGCAGGGTTCTGATTTTTTTATAATAATAATAATAATATAAGTTTATTATCTGGCAGCCATAGCGGGTGAAAAGTACAATAAGAACATTACGAATAATAAATCAATTAATTGATATATATTAGTAAAACTATATATGAAAGCTTAACTAAATATAACTATATATGAAATTGTTACTAATTAGAATATTTGGTAAAATTATAAAACGATAAAATAAAGTAGGATAATATAAATTTTAAATAGCCTATAATATGAATATATATTGATTGATTAAAGTGTCAGACAATAAGAGAGATAGATAGATAGATAGATAGATAGATAGATAGATAGATAGATAGATAGATAGATAGATAGATAGATAGATAGATAGATAGATAGATAGAGAGAGAAGAGAGAGAGAGAGAGAGAGAGAGGGAGAGAGAGAGGGAGAGAGAGAGAGAGAGAGAGAGAGGAGAGAGAGACAGAGAGACAGAGAGACAGAGAGACAGATAGACAGAGAGACAGAGAGACAGAGAGACAGAGAGACAGAGAGACAGAGATACAGAGAGACAGAGAGACAGAGAGACAGAGAGACAGAGAGACAGAAGACAGACACAGAGAGAGAGAGAGAGAGAGAGAGAGAGAGGGGAGGGAGACAGAGAGACAGAGAGACAGAGAGACAGAGAGACAGAGAGACAGAGAGACAGAGAGACAGAAGAGAGAGAGAGAGAGAGAGAGAGACAGAGGAGACAGAGACAGAGAGACAGAGAGACAGAGAGACAGAGAGACAGAGAGACAGAGAGACAGAGAGACAGAGAGACAGAGAGACAGAGAGACAGAGAGAGACAGAGAGCATGCGAGCGAGCGAGAGAGCAAGCGAGAGCGAGAGGAGCGAGTTGTTGCGTTGAAGGAGTGTCCGTGTCACGTTGTCGCTATTGTGTTTGCGCTAGATTAGTTTAGCCTACTTTCGCGCTATCGGGCCCCGCACCCTAGCGTGTTCTGGTCAGTTACCGCAGTAAACGTGGTCATAACGTTTGTCTTCAAACATCCGTGTTTGTCGCTGGACGGCGGAGACCATTATGTAGTGTGTAGTGCCTCATAAAATACACAGACACCCGATTAACTATGCATTTCAAAGAAAGAGCGGAGCAATTGACACATAATGTGTTGTTAACGATCGGTTCTGCATCACAAGCCTGAAGCCAACATCGTGTCCTGTGCCACGTACTCCCGTGGCTGACTACACGAAGAAGACTTTTGTTTTCAGCAGGTGTCCAATACGGAGACACTGGTTGTACGATAACATATTGTATTCATAAACAGAAAACGGTGGAATCGTAAACAACAATTATGTTTTAAAATCATTGGTCAAGATGTTAAAATTTAGATTATGTGCACTTTATATAACACGATTTGGTGATAACGACTATAAAACTTAGTACTTTTGATGGTGGTTGTTTGCTCCGCTATTTATATTGAAATAATATGTCTTAGAATAAATGTGTTAACGGTATCCTGCGAGGTATCCCACTAGCTCTCAACAAGCATTCAGAACACGTCTTGGTACTTAATCGCAGAACGCTTCGTTATCCAGCAAGTCGCGATTTGCTAACATCCAACGCTTGCAATTCAGCGATTTGATTGTTAAAATGTATCGCCTAAGCTACTCCAGAAAAAGAACAGACAACTAGAGGCAACTACGCAATATTGTTCTTAGAATGACGGTAGATGTATTAGTAAGCGCAAAGTTTTGTTCGCAATTGGAACGATTATAAATTGCGTGGCACCAAGTACGCATATTAGCAAACAAAAACCGCCCATTGGTTTTTCATTTACATATCGTTAGCGGGTTATATAAAATATGAGGATATTTGTTGTTGACGACCGAAAAAGGCTGCATAGGTGTAATGGATAGAATGGTCCCAATGCGAAAGTTACGGCAGCGTCAAGTTCACATTTGAAACATTTGTTCGCTATGTGTAGTGTGTATAATGCTGAAAAAAGTTGTTCACAATTGTATTTTAGTAATAATTTATTAATTTATTATATAAGTTAATTATTTACTTGTTATTTTATTATAATGTAATTTACAATTATTATTTTATAATACATTTATTAGTATATGTTACAATACAAGTATCACAAATAAGATTAAGCTTATCCATAACGAATTTTTAGAAGCCTTACCTTTTATATAACACTTTTTTGTATTATATGTGTTTTTAAACCGTGTATTCTCATATTATTGAATATTTGTGTATTTAGAAAATCTTTTATACACATTTGAACAGAAGTATATACAGCGCTTCATAAATAAAATTATTATTATTATCATTGTTAGTTATTTCTGCAAATGTTCGCACAGTCAAAACTGCAACTGGTACTTGCTGCGACGAAACGCAAAACAACGCTACGTAGAAGAGCCTCTGAAGTTGGCTGAATCATAATCTCCAGACTATAATTTGGATTCCTTTTTTACTGCTATCACCCGTGAATTGAGAAAATGATTCCGAAGAGGATAGTAGACCGAGTCGATTTAAACGTGAACAGAACTCACCGGACAATGATTACAGGAATGTCACCTGCGCGTACATCACTCACCATTGAAGGCAGGGCAGGCAAATAACACACATTTTTGAGTAAATGAAATAAAACACGAGCGAATAAAATACTACATCTCTATTCATGTACGAAATTTGTCTGTGAGTGAAGTGTTTCGTGCAATTTAAGCGTGATTGATATGTACATTAAGTCTGGTTCTTGAACGTTATTATGTACTCATAAACCTGATTTATTTTCTAACCCTCTTTACATGCAGCGCCACCCGTGGATTGATAAAGTGATTTCAGAATAGGGAGTAGACGAATTCAATTTACACTGAGTAGTAGTTACACAAACTGAACAATGACTGGAGGAATGTGAAATGGCATGTCATTCACCCTTGAAAGCAAGGTGGTGAAATAACACATATTAGTTACTAAATTTTTACAGCTGCTTTCACCCACCTGGTTTTGTGCTAAAATATTCTGCCTGTCGGTGGACGCTGTATCTTCCTTATGCTTATGTGTCGGGTTCATCTGAGGGTAAATGTGGACGGGAGCCCAGACAATTATATAGCTCTTGGAATGCCAGCGTGTTCATATAAGATATTCTCACAGTGTCTCAGAATCTGTGTTCTGCTATAGAGAAAACACATTCAGCGATAGGAACGAAGATTTTATGCCTTCATTCATTTGTCATAATTGCATTGATTTTGTAAGTAGTTTTCCACGTTTCTTCCTCTTGTTATATTGCAACGATCCATCAACCATTTATAATGTTAATCTTGATGGAAAGCGAATTATTCTCTCTTCTTGCAATCGTCTTGATAGTAAACTGTAGATCATGATATTGCACGAAAAGTATCGTCACTTGCTATGTATATATATATATATATATATATATATATATATATATATATATATATATATATATATATATATATATATATATATATATATATATATATATATATATATATATATATATATATTTAATTGGCTAAGTAAGGATACCGTATGGTAAGCATACACCAGGTGAAAATGACCAACGTAATTTATTTTGTCTACCGAAACACACACACACACACACACACACACACAAACACACACCACACACACACACACACACACACACACACACACACACACACACACACACACACACACACACACACACACACACACACACACACACACACACACACACACACACACATATATATATATATATATATATATATATATATATATATATATATATATTATATATATATATATTAATACCCAGAAATAGGTGAAACATAAACTATATCCATTCTAACGTTTGCCAAAACAGATTTGCATTTCTCGTCATACGATGCATGTGTTCCTATGGTCAAGCTCTACGCTACAAGGGTCACGTCGCATATGCCCTGGTCATGTGTCAATTAAGCCACTCCTCCTTAAACGATAGTTGCCAAGGTGTATATAAATGAATGGAGCGCCGATAATAAACGCAAAGTACTCGCTCAGTGTGAGTCTTTCAGCTGAGTCGTCAGGACAACATGGCTGCGATGACGTGTCTTTGGCGCTTGCTGGTAGCGACTGCAGTGCTACTGGCGGTGGCTGCAGCAGGTATGGTTTAAAGAAGGGCGTTGTCTGTGAACGATTTTACTTTCAGGAAACCGCATTCAATACCAGAGCGTTGTTCACCCTAACGATGTAAATTGACATCGGTATATTTTCTTTGTTGTACCGTCGTTGGTGAACTACTATTGATCTCAAAACTAATTTTGTTGTAAGTAACATTAATGAAATTGTGAGTTAAGTCTCTCTCTCTCTCTCTCTCTCTCTCTCTCTCTCTCTCTCTCTCTCTCTCTCTCTCTCTCTCTCTCTCTCTCTCTCTCTCTCTCTCTCTCTCCTCTCTCTCTCTCTCTCTCTCTCTCTCTCTCTCTCTCTCTCTCTCTCTCTCTCTCTCTCTCTCTCTCTCTCTCTCTCTCTCTCTCTCTCTCTCTCCTCTCTCTCTCTCTCTCTCTCTTCTCTCTCTCTCTCTCTCTCTCTCTCTCTCTCCTCTCTCTCTCTCTTTCTCTCTCTCTCTCTCTCTCCCTCCCTCCCTCTCTCTCTCTCTCTCTCTCTTTCTCTCATCTCATCCCGTCGTCGCCTATAGTTCTCCATTGGATTGAAGTCTCCCTGGTCCAGAGGACCTTGATGCTGTTGCGTGAGACTTTTGCAGCCGAAAGCATGAGAGCAAACGAATATGTAAGACCATTCCTGTGGCGATGGGGTGAAAGCCACTCAGCTTAGGTGAACTTTCGTAGTTATACGAAAGTTCACCTAAGCTGACTGTCATAGTCAGTTTATGATCACACTAAACAACATGTATCTTGCATGTTCACAACAGGGCCATGAAGAGTAAGTTATTCTGCGTAACCCACCATTTATTGCGGCAGTGACCATAGCGTTGTGGTGCGTGTTTTGCATAGTATAACAAAACTAATCGAGTCCGCTCATCATTTATCTGTTAATTCTCTCAACAGGTCATATATATGCATTGTAATTTGTTGATATCAGGTGTGTGAGAGGCGTTGATAAACACGTGAGATTTATTGACGTGTTAGTAAAAGGCACATATATTTCATGCTGACATCTTTATAACGGTAATTTCCTATGAGGAGATAAGAGCGCTGAATTGTATTTTGTAAATACATGTTCCTGTGATTAGGGCGGTAGATACTTTGAATGTTGGTTTGACATTGGAGGAAATGTATGTATTTAAAATGCATCAACAAGACTATTACAAATAACATTAAACTACTTGTATTCAAATCTCGCTAACGGCTTGCAAAGTTTTGTAAAGAAAGCATTTACAATTTCGTACCTTTCGTGTATAGTTGTTAACAAACTACGAAACTGAAAAATTCTATTTTTCTGCAGTAAACCAATACCAATAATTGTTTGACTTATAATGCATACGTTTCTTACCAATGACACATATATCGTTGCGTGTCCTTTGTTTATACAAATCATCAGCGACAAACAGTCTGAATGTTAGGATTGTTTCAGTTCAGGCAAAATGTGACACCACCGGAAGCGCGTGTATCAGGTCATGCGACCACCAAACAAATGGCGACTACCAGTCATGTGACGGGTGTCACGAGTACGTCACGTGCAGCAATGGGAGGATGTATGAACATCGGCCATGTGCGGGGAGACTCGTGTGGAACAACAATAAGCAAAGATGTGACTGGAGATCTCACACCTGCAAGTGCATTGGTGAGGTGCTAATAAATAATAGACAGCAACACAAAGATTGACAGGAAACACATTCCATAACTTCAAAATCATCGTCACACAAAAAAGATATAGTTCGTTTTTACTAATTGTTGCATTCACACCCGCGATAGCGGGAATAAATTTCCAAACAAAAGCAGAGTATTGCGTACGTATATGTGTGTGGGGGTGGGTGGGGGTGGATGTGTGTATGGGTGGGTGTGGGTGTGTGTGCGTGTGCGTGTGCGTGTGCGTGTGCGTGTACTGGTGCTTGTGGGTGTGGGTGTGTGCGCGCGAGTTTACGTTTATGTTCCTGTGAGTGTCATGAATAACAGTAACATCGTGGGATAAATATATATTTAAATTTAGTTAGAATTATACACAACACTCATATTGTATATGCGACTAGGCATAGTAAAGATTAAACACCCAAACCCTGCTCACCTGTCTGGTGTGTGTAAGGATCTAATCCGCAGTCAGTGGCATGGCATGGCATGGCATGGCATGGCATGGCATGGCATGGCATGGCATGGCATGGCATGGCATGGCATGGCATGGCATGGCATGGCATGGCATGGCATGGCATGGCATGGCATGGCATGGCATGGCATGGCATGCATGACATGCACATGACATGACATGACATGACATGACATGACATGACATGACATGACATGACATGACATGACATGACATGACATGACATGACATGACATGATACATACATGACATGACATGACATGACATGACATGATACATGACATGACATGAATACATGACATGACATGACATGATATATATAATACAAAATACAAATAATATAATATACTATAATATATATATATATATATATATATATATATATATATATATATATATATATATATATTCGTTCTCGTCTGTCTGCAGTACTGCCTAAGGGTCCAGTGATTGATGGTCAGTGGTCCGAGTGGGACTCTTGGTCCTCGTGTTCAGTCACGTGTGACGGAGGCCAACAGCAACGTGACCGACAATGCGATGATCCGGCACCAGAAAATGGAGGCAAAGACTGCGTGGGTATTTCAACAGAAAGACGAGCTTGCAGTAAATGGAAGTGCCCCGGTATGTAAAACATTAAATTATGATCATTATACTCTCACACATACGAATTCCGCAAAGGCACAAACATACACAGGCAAGCACCCACGCGCGCACGAACGCACGCACACACTCTCTGTCTCTACTACTCCCCCCCTCTCTCTCTCTCTCTCTTCTCTCTCTCTCTCTCTCTCTCTCTCTCTCTCTCTCTCTCTCTCCTCTCCTCTCTCTCTCTTCTCCCCCTCTCTCTCTCTCTACCTCTCTCTCTCTCTTTCTCTACCTCTCTCTCTCTCTCTTTCTCTACCTCTCTCTCTCTCTCTTTCTCTACCTCTCTCTCTCTCTCTTTCTCTACCTCTCTCTCTCTCTCTTTCTCTACCTCTCTCTCTCTTTCTTTCTCTCTATCTGTCGTCCGATTTGCGTGATGAACAACTTAGTATGCAGGGTGTTGTCTCTAATCACTTCTGTTGGTTCCTTTCCATGTTTTCTTTAGCCATGGCCAAGTCTAATTTTCACGTCTGTTGTAATATTTTCCCCCGTCTGTTGTAATATTTGTACTTCAAATGGTCATGTATATTGTGTCTATATATTGTCGTAGTTTGACGACAGAATGTTGACGTATAGCAATAGTGTTAACAAAACATGACAACCAATGAAATCAGTACACTCGGGCCGCAGTGGTTAAGACCGTCAAATTACATTGTGTGGAAGAAAGTAGGCAATCGGCTTGTTTTTGTTTCAGCTAATTGTTTGTCAGCTAACTTGTTATCTTTGGAAAGCAAACGTAATTAGTTGAAGACACAATACCGCGCAGCTGTTTGTGAGAATTGTCGAGTCTGTTGATGATTTGGATTACCACTAACGTCCCCTGTA
>JAODUO010000523.1:32500-42500 GCA_025642075.2 Ridgeia piscesae
CACGCCGAAGCCGACTCCAAAAGTCGTCGACCCGAAAGCAGGCGGAGAACTGGCTGTCGAATCGGGTCTTCCGACTGCCGTCTCTGTTACAATTCCACCCAACTCCTTCCAGGACGAGAACGGCGACCCGGTGTCTGGCGACGTCAATGTCTACTTGACATTTGCCGACCCGCGTCAGCCTGACGGACTCGATTCCGCTCCTGGAGAATTACTTTCGTCGACGAAGAGGGCGAGACTCGCATGCTGCAGACGTTTGGTGTCGTTACACTGGTGGCTGAAGATTCCAACGGCAATGAGGTATATGTGAGTGGCCAGACCACCATGAAGTTCGATGCAGATGCACTGGGAATGAAAGCGGGAGAATCCGTGTCCCTTTGGACCCTCGACGGGACAAGTGGGGATTGGAAGAAGTCTGGGGAGTTCACTTACTCCACCCGTCGCCGACGTCGAAGGGATCTCACTGATATCACCTCACAAACAAAAGTCGTGGAGGGAGAGACGGAAATACCGCCGAATGTTCCGTACATCAACTTTGACAAGCCGGTGTACCGTAAGCGTCTCTGTACCATCGCAGTGTACGTCTACTATGGCGCAGGTTATTCCATTCCACTGCCCGGTGAACGACTCTCGGCCTTCCTTATGCGAGACGGACTCTTCTTCGGTCGCACGACGGCATACACCGACCAGAACGGCAGAGCGTGTGTCACCGTGCTCTGCGGTCTGCGAGTCGTCATCCGTCTTAGTTCTACCAGCCCTGTCCTTGTTCACCCCGTTCACTTCCTCCCCGCCGGGTTCCCCTTCACCAACCGGGCTGACGGCTTCGAACTGACACCTGCATTCCCCACCGCCCCCAGCGGCCCCGTCTACCGGAAGGGCCTGTGGGGCACTGGGTGCTACCGCTCTAACCAGAGCGACTACCACTTCATACTGGCCAAGACACCGATACGACCGGCTTTCTACGGCTCTCTCAATGCCGTCGAGATGAGGCCGGGATTCGACAACAGTTGGTACCCGAATCCCCCGGCTCAGAGGGAAGTCTGCGCCCTCAGGTTGACTGTTGTGGTACGTATTCATGTGTAAACCGAATACCATTCATGTCACGTGACACCTCTACATATTACATGCTGCTGTTCGAAGCTGTTTCGTAGGCCCTTAATATGGTTCTTTTCTTATTTTTGTCACGTCAAGGTATATATATATATATATATAATATATATATATATATATATATATATATATATATATATATATATATATATATATATATATATATATAAAAATATATATTCCTTTCTGAGATATGATTCATTAGAAAGTCCGTCTTTTGCGTGCTGAAGTTGTTTGCGTTAACGTTCATTAAAACTACTATCGACATTTCATTTAGACAACGTTGCCTTCCGAGATGAAAATTGTCGGCATCAGCAAGTCCCCCAGCGGTACCTCTACGGCTCGTACACGGCCACACTGAGCGACAACAGTAGGAACAGAATGACGAAACGAAACATCGACACTCGTAGCTACGGCGCATGCGTCCTAATACGGTGTCCGAAAGACACGGAATACACATCAGTCGACCTGCAGATCGCTTTCGAGAAGCGCACACAGTGCCGTCTGAGGTGAGCGATAATAGGGGGCAAAATAACGCGTTGCCTCGGTTACGCAGGCTCCGTGAGGTGGCAGCACTTTTGAGCGCCTCAACTCTGCCTGGGGAAAGAAAGGCTCTGCATTTGTTAGACCTTACCCCAGGTTAGGGTAGAGACGCTGATTGGCTCTCAGGCCAACTACGAAATAAAAATTACAATACCGATATACTTTTACAAGATGATGATATTCTATGAAAAGTATTCAACATTGAACTTATATTAACACAAAAATAGGTAAGAATTCAAATTTACAGTTGTTTATAAAATAAGAATTACGGCAGGATTAACCAGTATCCGTGAGGTGGCAGCATAGTTTAGCCCCACACGAATAACATACAAATTATATTTAAGGATACCTTTTAACACAAAATAAATAGAAACACAAATTTGCAGTTGATAATAAAATAGAAATACGGCAGGATTAACCAGTGTCCGTGAGGTGGCAGCATTGTATAGATCACGCGGATAAACAAACAAAAGCCGACTAAGTAACCAGACTGTCTTCTCGGCGTAGTTCCGCAGCCGACCGACAGTCCGTAAAGCGAGATTAAGTAACTCGGTGATTACGAAATTAGTTATGCCTCACAGCGGAATCTTGGTAAACTAAGCTGGCTGGCGTATCACTGGGGAACTAATGTAATAAGAAATTGGCGTCGTGCCTTGTTGTGAATTATGGAGATATGCCGTTGTCCGTCTAGCGACTAGCCTTATGTCACTGAACAATGTCTCTGTGAGAGAGTATTATATTGCAATCTTGCAGAAACATGCAATGATTGTCGGCATAATATAACAACATATTAGTTCACCAGAGACAAGAGTAAATAGTTTATACAGTTACTGATAATTTCGTGTGATAATAAGTTATCCATGTTTTGAATCAATACTACGAACCTGTAACCAACAACATCACCTATCAAGAAATGTAAAAAATTGAGTCTTTGTGACTTTGTGGAAATTGTTGTATGACGCGTTTATATTGACATATTAAGTAACAGATCGTGTTCTGTGAATATAGGAAATCATGGGCGCAGAGCGTATTCAACAGGACAAACGTCATATTTACGATTGTGCGAGACACACACACAGGCGCGCGCTCACGCACACGCGCACTCGCAGGCATACACACACACACACACACACACACACACACACACACACACACACACACACACACACACACATTTTGAAATGTACATGACACATAGACGCTCATGCACACACTCTCACAGACACAAACACACTCGGTCACGCGCACACACGCGCACGCGCACACGCGCATATGCGCACAAGAATACACACACTCTCATACATATATAAGTAATTATATTGTTATACACACACGCATACACATGCACGCACGCACACACGCACGCACACACACAAACATATTAACAAGCGACAGTATACAAGGTTATATTTGTAAACTTCTCTGATCAACTTGCAGGAACTTTTGCCTTTGATAATTCTAACTTGACCACAGAAACCCCTGATGACGTAGACTAGAAACCCCAGATGACACGGAAGTGTTCGGTTTATCGAGTATAGTTTGTTATAATAATGCAATGGCGTTACCGGTAACAAAGCCACATCGCTATTGTAGCCACATTAGGACATCACACACAAAGTACTACATAAAGTTAATTATTTCGGCTAATGTGGACATCGTTGCCCAGTCTCGAGGGTGAACGAAATTTACAGTCAAATTCCACTGTATATTGGTGAATAAGAAGTCATTATTATCATTATCATTACCATTATCATCATCATAATATTATCATTTTTATCATCATTATTATCATTTTATCTATCATTATTTTCATTATTATCATTATTATTATTATTATTATTATTATTTTTTTATTATTTTTTTATTCATTATTATTCATTATTATTATTATATTATTTTTTTTTTTTTTTTTTTTTTTATTATTATTATTATTATTATTATTATTATTATTATTATTATTATTATTATTATTATTATTATTATTATTATTATTATTATTATTATTATTATTATTATTAGTATTAGTATATGACTAACCGACAATTGTTGTTACGTTCAGCTACTCCCAGCTGACACGTGACAGCGTCTACGGGTTGACCAAGTACGTGTCCCACACAAACAGCAGTTTCCGGGTGAGAGTGTTGTCGGAACAAGACGTCGGCGAGTTCTCGGGAGACGGCATCGGTGACACCAGCCCACGAGTGAAACGCGCTGTTTACGGGAAAGAAGACTACGGGATCGGCCTCTACCACGCGACCGGCGCGGGAGATCTCGCATTCTATCGCGTGATGAGGGATTGCACCGTGAATGGTTGGAATGACGTCGCACGCTTTGATTGCAGCGGCCTATTTACCGTCAACACGACGTCAGGTTACAAAGATGGAAACTTCTAAGACGTTATCTCACTCGAATTTCGACAAGTAGAATGTCTATGTGAAATGAGAAACCAGCCTCTATGTAGGATTGTCAGATAACGTAATTTACGTGTAGCATTTAACCCTCTACATTGGTAGTATACGCAAACATGCGGAAAATTAGCTTGCAGAAAATGTGAAGACGTCTTATATATGTGAGTGGGGTTAGCTTTGATGTCACTGCATTTGTCACAAAATATACCTAGTATGTGCTACCTTATGCGGTTTTACTTTTGACATGATGGTAGAACTATTCATACCGCTGCTTCTCCTTGTAACGCATTACAGTTTATATTCATGAATCGACAACAATCATCTTACGTTTCTGTGTTACCAGCGTGTAGTTAATGAATGTTTGCATTACATTGTTTATGGTGTTGGGTTTTCTTACGAAGCGTCACTCGCGTAGATGGCTTCGCCACATTGTTGGCGTTGACGAAGTGCCAAAAACCCTGTCACAATAATTGACACTTCGTACGAGTGCTTACCCCGAAACGTAAAATCGTTTCGTGTTGGTTAATTTGCCTTGGTAGTTAAATAATAAAAAGTTAAATATTTGCACCGACTATCGCAATGCGTGATTTCAAGCATTTTATTTTATATAATCCGTAGAAAATAACAATACTATTCATATGTGCTTATTGTAAAAATATGCATTCAACTGATAGACTATTTCTTAATAGTTATGTGTTCCTTTAACTAGTTAACGTACGTGCGTGCGTGCGTGCGTGCGAGCCTGCGTGCGTGCGTGTGTTTGTGTGTGTATGTGTGTGTCTATAGAATTATACCACAGCTCAGTGAGTCCGCACGTTTTTCTATATCACAACGTGGAATCATTTACCTATCCTGACATAGACACTAGATGTGGCCGGCAGGTTTCAGTGTCTCTTCTGAAACTCACAGGCAACATAGGACGAGTTTGGCCAATTATCAATAGGGCGTCCTGTACCGATACCAATTCACCGAGCAAACACGTCGAACCATGGTTCCTATCATCAAGGATCCTGCACTGTACCATACATCGATACTTATACTTAAATCGACACATATTCTGCCTTTATTCGATATTTAACAGTTCTAAATCTAAGCCTATTTCCATTACCAGAATTAACACAATCGTCAGATAATGTTATCCAGTCACTTAGTGTCCTCTGCGAAAAATGATAATTTTCTCATATATAACTTGGTGTTTTCGTTAACGAATGCTACATGTTGTCCTGTGGTTCTGCGTTTTATTTTTCAAGACAATACTCTATCAATATCGTCATAACAATTCAAAAGCTGAAACACTTCCACCAGGTCTCCTCCCGTTCTCCTAGTCTCTCATTTCACGACGCCGATTCGATACTCACATGTGGCATTTCATTTTCTACACTTATACACAAACTAATATAAATAATTGGTCTACAATGTCGCAACGTTTATAATTTGTAGTGTAATAATGTATTCGTTAATATATATATATATATATATATATTATATATATATATTATATATATAATATATATATAATATATATATATAAAAATATATATATATATATATATATATATATACATATATATATATATATATATATATATAGCGATATATTTATATATCTTGTTCATACTAATAATATATATATTATATTTATATATATATATATATATATATATATATAATAATTATGATATATATATATTTATATATATATATTTTATGTGTATTATTTATTATTATGTAGAAAAATAATGGATTATATATATATATATATATATATATATATATATATATATATGTTTTTATGTGTATTTTTTTATATATATGTGTATGTGTATGTGTATGTGTATGTGTATGTGTATGTGTATGTGTATGTGTATGTGTATGTGTATGTGTATGTGTATGTGTATGTGTATGTGTGTTATGTGTATGTGTATGTGTATGTGTATGTGTATGTGTATGTGTATGTGTATGTGTATGTGTATGTGTATGTGTATGTGTATGTGTATGTGTATGTGTATGTGTATGTGTATGTGTATGTGTATGTGTATGTGTATGTGTATGTGGATGTGTATGTGTATGTGTATGTGCATGTGCATGTGTATGTGCATGTGCATGTGTATGTGTATGTGTATGTGTATGTGTATGTGTATGTGTATGTGTAGTGTGTGTGTGTGTGTGTGTGTGGGGGGGGAGTTTTGTTTTGTGGTTTTGCTTTTGTGCAGTGTATGTTTTGTGCGTTTTGTTTTGTGTGTTTTGTTTTGTGTAGTTTTGTTTTGTGTGTGTGTGTGTGGTGTGTGTTGTGTGTGTGTGTGTGTGTGTGTGTGTGTGTGTGTGTGTGTGTGTGTGTGTGTGTGTGTGTGTTGTGTGCGTGTGTGTGTGTGTGTGTACAATTACTATACCAAAAAAATACGACGGAATGATCATATTCAGGCAGCTATTTTATTGGCCTGGTTGACGGTATTTACTAAGCAACTTGGATACATCAATTGTACTGGAATGTGTGTCATTGATACATTGGTTCTATGCAAGCCATATTAACATAACTGAAAACTTCAATTTCAAACAACATATATCGAAAACATGCCGTTGATGTTTTTACCATATCCGTGATCTTCGCAGGTTTATATCACTTTCCGTTGCTAAAACCATCGCGACAGCTCTAGTAAGCAGCAGACTTGACTACTGCAATTCCCTCCTTTACAACACCGCAAACAAGAATATAGCCAAACTTCAGCGTGTACAATTTTTTTAGCAAGGGTAGTCACGCATTCTCCTCGTTTTTCTCGCTCAGTGCCGCTTCTTTACATTCAAGTGCACTATCGCATAATTTTCAAGATTCGTAAAATATCGTATCAAGCACTCTCATATACACAACCAGCATATCTAAATTCAATGCTAACCATAGCAAGACATTCCAGACAGCTACGCTCAACCAGTAGTAACCCTCTTTACATTCCTCGAGGTGAAAACGAAAGCCGGGACCAGAGCTTTCTCGGTTGCAGCACCAACGGTGTGGAATTCGCTTCCTGCCAGTGTTAAATCCGAAGGTAATATAGTTTCATTCCGCCGACGTCTAAAAACCAATCTCCTTAGCCTCCTAGCTTCTTCATCCATCCATTGACTCACGCTTGGTTTTTCGATTACGAGTTTGCTTAATCCCTTGGTTTTGTCGCGCCACTGAGCTTGATCTTCGAGGATATTGGCGCAAAAGAAGTCATTATTATTATTATTATTTAAATAAAAACCATTATTTTTAAAACATTCCTTATTAAAATTTTTATTAAATCATTATTTAAAATCATTTAAAATTTTTATTACGAAAATTATTAAAATTTTAAAATTATTTTTATATTTAATTATTTGAAAAATTTTTTATTATATTATTATTATTATATATTATTATTATTATTATTATTATTTGCATAATCCAAGATGACCACTGGTCATATCTAAATCAGCTTCCTCCTGTCTGGGGGAAATTCTTGCATTAAGTAATTATGTTTGAGAGTCATTGTAGATATGTTGACACTACCGAAAACGTCTCTTAAAAAGGTTTTAAAATGGGTGAAATTACATTTCAATATATTTGAAAATATTTGTTTCCATGTGAAAGTATATATGTTGAACTTCTAAAAACAATCCTTCTTCTCATCCAATCTAACCTTGTTTTATTGCACCAACCTGTCAAACCAGGGTGATTTTCCGTCTTTTTTCCAATGTATCCTACATTATTCCTTGTCGTACTAAATATGAGTGGATATACTTTAAAATAATAATTAATAAATGAAAAATGCGCGTAATGCAAACTGATATAATGGTTATGAAGTATGTAGAACTGATTCAGATTAAGATTATTTTAAATATGAGATTTCTTTTTTTGCAAAACGTGAGCTTGTTTTGAAGATGCAGAAAAATGTGTAGTTGCAAAAGTTGTCCGTTTTCGAAAAGACCCAATTATTGAATCACGTAGGCCACGTAAATGCTTTTGGTACGATGTCTTGCATTGGGATCTTGTCTTCAACTGCATCAAAATAGTCATCGTCTCGACAAAACAATATAGTAGTTGGCGGAGCTTTCCCCAAAGGACATCCGTGGATAATGTAGAATACAAACATTTCTGATTTGTTTATGCGCAATATAGATACTTTTACATATGTAATATAATGAAAACTTAATGGATTTTGGGGCTAGTTAAATATATAATACCTTGGTGTGATTGTTATTAAAATGGTTCAGACATTTGTGTTAAATATGCATGCGTAATGAATGAATTAAATTAAACAACTAAATCGTGATAGTGTGTTCATTCCATCCTCAACAATGATACAATGCACAATATATTATATCACTTAACATTTATGAAAGGTCTTGATGAAGTAGCGTAATTATCATGACAAATTAAAGTGTACACTACAGCGTGAGGATAACGTAGAATACACATAAATGTAATAATTTCTTATCATTGATCTATTGAAAGACACTGTTAAATATAAGATTACCTGAACACATACTCAACATGTTACAAAGTATTGCAGCACATATGTAATGTTTCATAGCACATATATACGTATTCAAGTTTCAGCAATCACATTTACTGATAACGTAGAATACAAAATAATGTTGTGCATTCTGGCAGCATTTTAACACTAACCGGAATACAACTGTCGTCTTATTACAAGACCACACTGTTGTCGTATATGACAGAAGAAATAGCAGTGATCGGGTAATTCGTTGTTTCGCAAAATTAGTTTAGTTAACTTGGTTAACGTTGAATACAAATTACGTAGAACACAAGATTGGATAACCACCTATCAGACCCATCATTTCAGGTGAGATACGATATCAGCATCTAATGGACTTTGCCTGAACACATGATATGACCTGCCTGTTGGAGCAGGAGGGGCTAATGTTTCCAAGTTGTCTTTACCAATTACCCATAGATCATCAGGACGTGGTCCTACTGTAACAACCCAAGATATTGCAAACATTTTATCTGCTGCTCGTTTCACAGCCCCACATCTCCCATCGTACGATCCTTTACCCCATTCCCTTGCGCGGTTTCGAAGTACTGCCATGACGCAGATATATCGAACATGACCTCGGACAATTGACATCAGTTTCACGATTGTGCTGCTCCTATGCCGACTTGCTTGATCAAACCAACGTTGAGTCGATGACCTTTATGAAGCAACATTGCGCCATTTCATCTGACAGCACCACGAGGCTCTTGTGTTTCAAATACACCGTTAACTCCCTTGTATTGTATCACCACAGGACAAACTTCCACTTGGTCCTTAGAGTAGTACACGCTGCTTATTTCCTCCAGAAAATTGCACATGTAGGTCTCGGTGAAATCTACTTGCAAGGTGAATTAGGTTACTGCGAGAGTGTGTTTTAAGAATGGCAAGGTTCTCGTATTGAGTGAGGTTTGGACACATCCATGCATTCCAAGAAAACATCTTTGAAGTGAACATGAACTTCGAAATAGTCTCTCATATACAATTGTCGTTCGGTTTTTTTGGTAGCATCTTTGTATGGGCGTTGATTTCCAACTTTTGTGTCTTCTTCTCTGTCTAGCTTCCGGTGTCAAGGCAGCTGTTTTAACGTAGAACATATTGATTGTTTACTTGAACTTTAAAACAGCACAAGTACAATAGCACTCCAATCACTAAAGACAACAGGAACATACCCAATAGACATTACACGCTACAATGAAATGATAAATACTCGGAAAACATAGTCTTGTGCATTCTACGTTATTTATTTCACAGGCCCCTGAAACGTAGTATTATGTTGCAAGTGTCTGAATGTGTTGAAATGTTTCTGTTATGAATACCAGTCGCGTTTCGTTGACTTGATACTATTTGGGTTAATAACAGCATTCCCTTTCAAATATTACCACTGTAAGTGTGTATTTTACGATATAAATAAATGTTTACTATAATGTTTTA
>JAODUO010000523.1:47500-132500 GCA_025642075.2 Ridgeia piscesae
ACCTTCATGTTCCCATGTTATATGAGTCCAGAAGAATTGTGGTTCTTCACAGAGGTCAAGCTGGTGTTCCATTGAACAGGTCTGTCAGGGTGTAAAACTACTATAAAGTACTATAAAGCACAATCCTGGTGATTGTATACTGTGCTATGAAAGAACGTACCTTTTTTGTCATCAGAATATGACTATCATTTGCTGTACTGCAGTATATTTACTGACTATAATTGGATTTCAGGACCAACTCCTTGATCAGCGTGTGTGAGAATAAGTTCACTTGTAAGACGGAATACCTGATGTGGCATATTAACCTACATTTATATTGTAGTTATGTTCAGAATATGTCACGCTTATGTTTACAGTGTTATTGTATTTTGTGGCAAGTCGTTTTCATGCAACGATTTGGCAACAGTTAGAGTTACAGTGTTATTTGCATACCATCTTATTATCATGCTTATTTCTCTTTCCATCAACTGTGTTGAGTACATCGACTATGTTAGGAGGTAATATGTATATCTGAAGAGACAGAATAAGGCGATGAACAGAAAGTAATCTGGATAGGTAGCATGCTTATCGCTAATAACACACACTGCTTACACTATGGAATATGTTGTTCATGGCTCCTTGATTGGGTCATTTCGTAGACGTCCAAAATATGTAGATGACGTGTCGAGACGTCATAGTACCAAATGGTATGCTCCTAAGCTAGTTAATTTCTGACAAAACAACTGCTTACACTGTTTGTGATATGCCTGTTTTTGCCAGGCTGGTGTAAGCTTGCGGTCCTTTGTATCATTTCACTGGCATTTTTATGAGCACAAATGTTTGAGTGCACTCTTTAGTATATCAAAACAATCCCAGGTAACTTGACTTCTATGCTTAAGCGAACAGAAAACGTTCATAACCACAATCTTAGAAATTGTAGTGAGTGTTACATTGAAAACATAAGAACAAACAACAGAAAGTTTACAATAAATTATTCTGGTCCAGTTTTCTGGAATACACTACCTCAACAGCTAAGAAAGCTTAGAACAATAAAACAATTTAAAAGTAAGCTAAAGGAGTATTACTGATGGGATATGTAACTTAGGCACTTATAAGAATGATTGAACCATAGTTAACTTAGGCATTTATAAGGATTGTGTACCGTAGTTATAGTATTCTTTTATTATTTATCAGTAGTTTTATTTTTTAGACTTATTTAAGTATTTAGCATCATTCATGATACTGATGATGTGACAGTAGTAATAATAGTAGTAGTAGTGTTCTAGTGGGAAGTAATGTTATAATATTTTCATTGTTATTGTAATTTACTCCTAATAATATTTTATTAGGAATGCTTTTGGGTTCACAAACTTCACATATGATTCTGCTGATTAGAATAATTAGAATATGTGAATTTAGGCCATTAATTCTATAAAACAGTATGTGTACACTAAAATTGTACATCTTAACTCTGAAACCGATCTATTACAAGTACTGTTTAAATTTACTGAAAATTAACTTGATATTGTATGTATGTGTATGTGTGCAAGTATGTGTATCGTAGTTTTAGTATTCTATTATTATTTATTAGTATTTTTTTAGGCTTATTGAAGTATTTAGCATCATTCATGATACTGATGATGATATTGATATATTTTTATATATTTAGTTTACTTTTATAATAACGAATATGTCCATAAAGTATTATGTTCTGGTGGTCGTCGGTATAAGCTCTCAGGGGTTTCTATAGAATCTCCACGGTTACATTTTATACTCATGTGTTTGCTTGTGCAATTGTTTGTATGTTGTGACCGAAATAAAGTTCAATTCAAAACAAAACAGAAAATACAATAAAATTCAGTAAGAATCCATCATAAGAGTCGCTCCTCAAACTTCTGCTTTTATGCAGAATAATTTTGCAAGACAGAAACACAATTCCACAGCAACGAAGTAAGCGTAAGATGTGTGCGAGATGGATAATTTGCAACTTGAATGTCTCCATCATTAACATTAACTACTATGTTATACAGTTTTGGGGGTCAAGGTCATTCTTTGCTGAATGATAGATAAGTGAATATTGAATGGAACAGCCAGGTAATGTTGGTAAAGGTAGTGGCTTCTTGCTAACCAAGTGCCTATCAAATGCATGTAAAACACCTAAAGTGACTCTTGTCTGCGAAAGCTCAGCAGTGACAGCACTATCTCGTGAGAAAATCGTGTATCTCAATATGTATTCGGCAAACATATTTCACTATAACAATGTGTTAATATTCTAGATGTACGGATGGTCATTATCGTCTTAACATCCATTATTACGAATTTGTTAATCCTATTATGACGTAACATATAATTTAATATTATAAATATATTTTATTATCACAAAGAGCAAATCCTTTAAAATACACATATATGGCTTAAAATCGTTAATACTATCAGCGCTACGTAAATCGCCATATCTATGACAGTGACAGTGTGGTCAACTCAATATTAAATCGGACAGTTAAAATAAGAAAGCTATAACACAAACTATAGGGCCTGTAAGTAGATCTGCGAGGCTCCGCGCGACTGGAGCTGATTGGGGACTGGACACAAGAATAATATTCTAACCACGGATGACAGTTGTAGCTTCCGACTGATGAATATTAGGAAAATCAAGTCATAAATATATTGCGTTATGCCTTTCTTATATTAAATGCCCAATTTAATTTTGAGTTTACCACACAGTCATAGATATCAAAGCGATTTAAGTAGTGTAGATAGTATACCCGATTTTCGGCCGTATGTGTCTTTTACGGGACTTGCATTTTACATAGCTGTTTGTTGTGGTTTCACAACAGTTCGATAAGCACTTATATCTGACAAGTTGTCTAAATGCACATATAATCATAACATGTATTCATTTGCCCCAAAACAGGTTGTGCTGCGCGAAAGATGGCATTCTTCATTTCAAGCCAAGATCGCCAAACAAGTAGTGAAGTACTAGCCAATACCAAGTCAACCATCATAATAACCGATTAAAATGCATGATTTCCGTGATCATTGTTTCCGGCAAAGTGTTCCGTTACCTCTGCTTCTAATTATCCTTCGAACAATATAATTGTAAAACTCTATTTGGGGATAGTCTGATTATTACAACCAAAAACAAGACAAAGTCCTATAGACGTTAACATTGAGAACTTCCTGCCCCCATGTACCCCTAACCTCGTTTTCGATTTAGGATCTGATTTTCATAGTAATATGATGTAACAGGAACCGAGCTGATGACTTCGTGCCTTGATATTATTATTTTAGGAAAATAAAAATTATCCGCTTTAATTGATGTTGCGCAATGTCCGAACACACCTTCGTCTGCGAGTCACGAGACTACGAGGGTATGACGTCATAAACAGCCCGCCAACAACGACAGAGCATGCAACGCATATAGTCGAATTAATCGATCTTCATCGACGCGGGGAATAAAACAATTCAAGGGGGACAGTTGCAAGAAGTTAGACAAACACTTCGCAGATGAGTATTTATAATGTTTAATTAACGTTTTTGTGTCAGTTTAGCTTCGACGTTCCTCACGGAACAGTAGGGAATACATACGCGAGTCATCATCGTCACCATCGTGCTGTCGGTCGCGATGCGCCAAAGACTGCTTCCATCACTTGACTATTGCTCTCCATTTATCTCTCTGCTGTGAGAGTGATGTCCATGAGTCGGTCTTTATATCTCTCAGCTTCTGGTTTCTCTTGATGGTATCCTTGAACCGGAGACGGGGGCGCCCTCTCTTTCTATGACAGTTAAGAATAGAGAATCTGCTTGGATAGCCTGTCTGGTTACATCCTCATGAGGTGACAGGTGTCCATTCCACCGGAGATTCTGTCTGATCAGAAGATCTTCCATAGATGGCAGCCCTGTCCGGTCGAGTAGTATGTCCTCGCTCCAGAAGACCTTCCATAGATGGCAGCCCTGTCCGGTCGAGTAGTATGTCCTCGCTCCAGAAGACCTTCCATAGATGGCAGCCCTGTCCGGTCGAGTAGTATGTCCTCGCTCCAAGCTTCCATAGATGGCACCCTGTCGGTCGAGTAGTATGCTCGCTCCCGGACCTTCCATAGATGGCGCCCTGTCCGGTCGAGTAGTATGTCCTCGCTCCAGAAGACCTTCCATAGATGGCAGCCCTGTCCGGTCGAGTAGTATGTCCTCGCTCCAGAAGACCTTCCATAGATGGCAGCCCTGTCCGGTCGAGTAGTATGTCCTCGCTCCAGAAGACCTTCCATAGATGGCAGCCCTGTCCGGTCGAGTAGTATGTCCTCGCTCCAGCTCCAGATGGCAGCCCCGTCCGGTCAGTAGTATGTCCTTGCTCCAGAGACCCATAGATGGCGCCCTGTCCGGTCGAGTAGTATGTCCTCGCTCCAGAAGACCTTCCATAGATGGCAGCCCTGTCCGGTCGAGTAGTATGTCCTCGCTCCAGAAGACCTTCCATAGATGGCAGCCCTGTCCGGTCGAGTAGTATGTCCTCGCTCCAGAAGACCTTCCATAGATGGCAGCCCTGTCCGGTCGAGTAGTATGTCCTCGCTCCAGAAGACCTTCCATAGATGGCCGCCCTGTCCGGTCGAGTAGTATGTCTTCGCTCCAGAAGACCTTCCATAGATGGCAGCCCTGTCCGGTCGAGTAGTAGTCCTCGTCCAGAAGACCTTCCAAGATGGCAGCCCTGTCCGGTCGAGTAGTATGTCCTCGCTCCAGTAGACCTTCCATAGATGGCAGCCCTGTCCGGTCGAGTAGTATGTCCTCGCTCCAGAAGACCTTCCATAGATGGCAGCCCTGTCCGGTCGAGTAGTATGTCCTCGCTCCAGAAGACCTTCCATAGATGGCAGCCCTGTCCGGTCGAGTAGTATGTCCTGCTCCAGAAGACCTTCCATAGAGGCAGCCCTGTCCCGGGCGAGTAGTATGTCCTGCTCCAGAAGACCTTCCTAGATGGCAGCCTGTCCGGTCGAGTAGTATCCTCGCTCCAGAAGACCTTCCATAGATGGCGCCCTGTCGTCGAGTATGTCTGTCAGAAGACTTCATAGATGGCAGCCCTGTCGGTCGGAGATGTCCCCTCAGAAGACCTTCCAAGTGGCCCCTGTCCGTCAGTAGTATGTCCTCTCAGAAGACCTTCCGTGCAGCCTCCGGTCAGAGTATGTCTCGCTCGAAGCTTATGAGGCGCCCTGTCCGGTCGAGTAGTATGTCCTCGTCAGAAGACCTTCCATAGATGGCGCCCGTCGTCGAGTAGTCCTCGCTCCAGAAGACCTTCCATAGATGGCAGCCTGTCCGTCGAGTAGTATGTCCTCGCTCAGGCCCCATAGATGGCAGCCCTGTCGTGAGTAGTAGTCTCCTAAAGACCCCCAAATGGCAGCCCTGTCCGGTCGGTAGTATGTCCTGCTCCAGAACCCTAGATGGCACCTGTCCGGTCGATGTATCCTCGCTCCAGAAGACCTTCCAGATGCAGCCCTGTCCGGTCGAGTATGTCCTCGCCCAGAAACTTCCAGATGGGCCTGTCCGGTCGAGTAGTGCCTCCTCAGAGACCTTCCATAGGCAGCCCGTCCGGTCGTGTATGTCTCGCTCCAGAGCCTTCCATAGATGGCAGCCCTGTCGGTCGAGTATTTCCTGTCAGGCCTTCTGATGGCAGCCCTGTCCGGTCGAGTAGTATGTCCTCGCTCCAGAGACCTTCCAAGATGGCAGCCCTGTCGGTCGGAAGTCCTGCTCCAGAAGACTTCCATGTGCAGCCCTGTCGGTCGGTATATGTCCTGCTCCAGAAGACCTTCCAGATGCAGCCCTGTCCGTCGGAGTATGTCTAGAAGACTCCATAGATGGCAGCCCGTCCGTCGAGTAGTATGTCCTCTCGAAGACCTTCCAGATGGCAGCCCTGTCCGGCGGTATATCCTGCTCAAAGACCTTCCTAGATGGCACCCCCGTCGAGTAGTATGTCCTCGCTCAGAACCTTTGATCAGCCCTGTCCGTCGGTAGTATTCTCCTCCAGAAGACCTTCCTAGATGCAGCCTGTCCGGTCGATGTATGTCCTCGCTCAGAAGACCTCTAGATGGCAGCCTGTCGGTCGAGTAGTATGTCCTCGCTCCAGAGGCCCTGATGGCGCCTGTCGGTCGAGTAGTATGTCCTCGCTCCAGAAGACCTTCCATAGATGCAGCCCTGTCCGGTCGAGTAGTATGTCCTGCTCCAGAAGACCTCCATAGATGGCAGCCCTGTCCGGTCGAGTAGTATGTCCTCGCTCAGAGCCTTCCGATGGCAGCCTGTCCGGTCGGTAATGTCCTCGCTCAGAAGACCTCAGATGGCAGCCCTGTCGAGTAGGTCCTCGCTCCAGGCCTCCAAGATGGCAGCCTGTCCGGTCGAGTAGTATGTCCTCGCTCCAGAAGACTTCCATAGATGGCAGCCCTGTCCGGTCGAGTAGTATGTCCTCGCTCCAGAAGACCTTCCTAGATGGCAGCCCTGTCCGGTCGAGTAGTATGTCCTCGCTCCAGAAGACCTTCCATAGATGGCAGCCTGTCGGTCGAGTAGTATTCTCGCTCAGAAGACCTTCCAGATGGCGCCTGTCGTCGAGTGTATGTCCTCGCTCAGGCCTCTAGATGGCAGCCCTGTCCGGTCGAGTAGTATGTCTCGCTCCAAACCTTCCTAGATGGCAGCCCTGTCCGGTCGAGTAGTATGTCTCGCTCCGAAGACCTTCAGATGGCAGCCCTGTCGTCGAGTAGTATGTCTCGCTCAGAAGACTTCCAGATGGCAGCCCTGCCGTCAGGTATGTCTCGCTCAGAAGACTTCCATAGATGGCCTTCGTCGATGTATTCCTCGCTCAAGCCTTCTAGATGGCAGCCCTGTCCGTCGAGTAGTATTCTGTCAGAAGACCTTCCATAGATGGCGCCTGTCGGTCGAGTAGTATCCTCGCTCAGAAGACCTTCCAGATGCAGCCCTGTCGTCGAGTAGTATCCTCGCTCAGAAGACCTTAAGATGGCAGCCCTGTCCGTCGAGTAGTGTCCTCGCCCAGAAGACCCCTGTGGCAGCCCTGTCCGTCGGTGTGTCCTCGCTCAGGCCCCTAGATGGCAGCCCTGTCCGGTCGAGTAGTGTCCTCGCTCCAGAAGACCTTCCATAGATGGCAGCCCTGTCGGTCGAGTATTTCTGTCCAGAAGACCTTCATAGATGGCAGCCTGTCCGGTCGAGTAGTATGTCCTCGCTCCAGAAGACCTTCCATAGATGGCAGCCCTGTCCGGTCGAGTAGTATGTCCTCGCTCCAGAAGACCTTCCAGATGGCAGCCCTGTCCGTCGAGTAGATGTCCTCGCTCCAGAAGACCTTCCAGATGGCAGCCCTGTCCGGTCGAGTAGTATGTCCTCGCTCCAGAAGACCTTCCATAGATGGCAGCCCTGTCCGGTCGAGTAGTATGTCCTCGCTCCAGAAGACCTTCCATAGATGGCAGCCCTGTCCGTTCGAGTAGTATGTCCTCGCTCCAGAAGACCTTCCATAGATGGCAGCCCTGTCCGGTCGAGTAGTATGTCCTCGCTCCAGAAGACCTTCCATAGATGGCAGCCCTGTCCGGTCGAGTAGTATGTCCTCGCTCCAGAAGACCTTCCATAGATGGCAGCCCTGTCCGGTCGAGTAGTATGTCCTCGCTCCAGAAGACCTTCCATAGATGGCAGCCCTGTCCGGTCGAGTAGTATGTCCTCGCTCCAGAAGACTTCCATAGATGGCAGCCCTGTCCGGTCGAGTAGTATGTCCTCGCTCCAGAAGACCTTCCATAGATGGCAGCCCTGTCCGGTCGAGTAGTATGTCCTCGCTCCAGAAGACCTTCCATAGATGGCAGCCCTGTCCGGTCGAGTAGTATGTCCTCGCTCCAGAAGACCTTCCATAGATGGCAGCCCTGTCCGGTCGAGTAGTATGTCCTCGCTCCAGAAGACCTTCCATAGATGGCAGCCCTGTCCGGTCGAGTAGTATGTCCTCGCTCCAGAAGACCTTCCATAGATGGCAGCCCTGTCCGGTCGAGTAGTATGTCCTCGCTCCAGAAGACCTTCCATAGATGGCAGCCCTGTCCGGTCGAGTAGTATGTCGTCGCTCCAGAAGACCTTCCATAGATGGCAGCCCTGTCCGGTCGAGTAGTATGTCCTTGCTCCAGAAGACCTTCCATAGATGGCAGCCCTGTCCGGTCGAGTAGTATGTCCTCGCTCCAGAAGACCTTCCATAGATGGCAGCCCTGTCCGGTCGAGTAATATATCGTCGCTCCAGGTGCAGCAGCGGCTAAAGGCGGCGGTGAGAAGTCACCGGTCAGGAAGAAAGTGGCACAAAACATGGCGGGGGGTCTGGAGAAGACAGGTAGAGCGATGAAAATGTTGCCACCTGTGAGGCAGGAGATGAAGACTACACACGGGCAGTTGAAATCGCTAAAACCCTGGCCAAAACCTGCGTTCACTGCCAGTCCGAAATCTGTGCTGAACCCAGTGAAACGTAGACCGGTGCCGACCATTGCAATGTTGGAGAGGCTGAATCCACATACGGACTGCGACAAGTTGATGGTGACGACCTCTAGTGGCCCGGATGACAACACCGTACAATTCGTCGAGCCGAATCTCATCGGCAGGGTACAGTCGTTGACAAAGGCACTCGCGAAGATGCACGCCACCTACAGTGGAACGTACACACTGTTGAAAGGAGAACTGATCTCTGCTAAGTTCAGCGAGGATAGCGCGTGGTACAGGGCAGAGGTCATAGAAGTGAAAGGTCGCAGTGATGGAGCACGCGTTCGGTTTGTTGATTACGGTAACGTGGAGGATGTAAACGTGGCTAGCATGTATGCCCTGCCTGTCGCATTGCTATCCTACCTTGTCATCGGGGTGAAATGTCGGCTAGCGGGGGTAGGAAAGCTTGCCCCGGCGTGTCAGTGGGATGAAAGTTAACTGAAACCCTTCGAATTGTGGCAGGTAAAGATAGTCGGGAACGAGAGAAATCTGTGTAGTGTGGAACTGTTCGACAAAGACACGGGGACGAGCTTGTACGCAACCCTTGCCGGCAGTGCATCATTTGTCCCGCTAGACCCAAAGAAAGCAGTGATGAAGCTACGCAATGTCAAGATTCCTGAGCGCGACCGTATTCGCATTCAAGTGACCGACGCTGTTGACGCCGATCACGTGAAGGTGCATATTCTTGAGGATGACTACATGCTTGATCTCGCTCGGTTGACGGAAGAGCTCTCGCGGATCGAGCCAGCAGGTTAGGACGGGGGCGGACAACCAGGAGACATTGTCTGTGCGAAGTACAGTCTTGATGACAAGTGGTACCGCGCGGTCGTGCTTGAGTCGACAGACAAGGGTATGAAGGTATGGTTCATCGATTACGGCAACATGGAGACACTGCCTTCTGGGCGAATTGCACCGGTCACCGACTCGCTGATGAAGTTTACGATCATGGTCGTGTCGTGCTCACTGTTTGGCGTCAGTGGCGTGGTGACACGTGACGGGTGGACGAACTCGCTGATGGTGGACATGTCATCATCGAGTTGTTTGATGACGCAAGTGGCCCGAGTTTAAAGAAGAAGCTGATCGCTAGTGGCGTTTGCACAGTGGCTGGTGTCGCAGCGTCAAGTGATTGCGCAGCGCCAAAAATGACCGCGAAAGGCCTAAGAAGGATCGAGTTGACCATCGGTCAAACCTCCCCCGATCAGGTGCCCCGGATCCGGATTCTTTCACGCTACAGTTGCTGGACAACAGGAATCTGCCCATGCTGGCTAAACTGACCACAGAGCTGCTGGACTACACCGACCAGAGTGAGAGCTTCCCTCCCTGCGTTGGGGAGCTGATGTGTGAGAGGTTAGCATCGACAAGAACTGGTATCGCGCTGAAGTCACCGGCCAAGTCGCGGGAAAGTACACGGTCACATTCGTCGATTTCGGTAAAGAGGACACAGTGACGCAGAGTGACTTCGGTGCGATGACGCCGTCACGGATGCAGTACCCTGTCATGTGTGTATGCTGTGGTCTCGCCGACGTCTCGGGTGTCGCCTTTGGACAGACCTGCGACCATTCCAAGGACTGTTGATGTCGGTGGTGGGACACAGACGTGGCTCTCGTCCGGTTGTCTGATCCGGAAACGCAGCTGGACGTCAACGCCGATCTGATCGAACGGGACGTGTTATCCCCGGTGATATCCACAATGAATGAGCCAATCCCCGCAGCTGTGGTCACCCCGCAAATGACCATCGACACGATGGCGCGGATCAAACTGCCCACTGCAGAGAAGATGTTAGTGCAATTGACGGACACATCGAGGCCGGGACGTGTCACGGTGCAGTTGTTGGTGAAGGACTACCTCACTGACCTTGCGAACCTCACTCAGGTCCTCATCGACACCTACAGCGACTACAAGGAATCGTACGTCCCTCGGGTTGGCGAGATCGTGTGTGCGAAGTACACCGGCGACTGGAGCAGGGCGGCCGTACGCGCCCGTTGCCCTCAGGGTGGACGTACGCGCCCGTTGCCCTCAGGGTGGACGTACGCGCCCGTTGCCCTCCCGGAGCCGGAGCCGCCGCCTCGGTCCATTTGTTCGTCTTCGGCAACATAGGGGAAATCCAATGTGCGGATATTGCCAAAATCTCGGATGATGCGATTTTCCACTTCCCCATCCTGGGTGAGTCGTGTCGACTGGGGGACGCTGAAGCCAGACTCGATGCCGTTGTTCGAAGCCGTTATCATGACTGTCATCGAACCAGACAGCGAAACAGAGCCACAGGAAATGATTTCCCTGCAACTCGCCACTTTTGTCGTGTCACCAGGGAGTCGACCAACACTGACACAGCGATCGAAACTGTCGCCCGTCACTCGGACGGAAGTGTCGCCACCTAGTGTCACGAAGGCGTATCATCTGAGTGATCTCCCCGAGTTTCAAGGGTCCGATGAAATGGAAATGGTCGTTGTAGAAGTGACCAGTCCTAGCCTGTTCTGTCACCACGCAAAGAAGGAATGAGAGGTCATTTCAACAATCAATATTAAATGTTAAACAACTGGTTATTTGGAGAATATTTGTTAGAGAAAAAATTGTCCATAATGATGTAGACTATGATGCATGCGTAGCAAGATTTGGGGATCAAGTAATTCAAAATATGAACTAGTTTAATTAGATACAAGTACAGTTTTAGTAGTGATGATTAGATCATAATCAGAATAGGTATTCAGTGCTATGTATCACACAGGCCAAGCAGTAGCGGAGTGTTATTTTGTGTTATGTTCTCAACTTGCATGCTCGAAATGCACTTGGTATTATTTGCAAGAATATTATTAAAATGTAGCTCAGTAAATGTTGGTACTCTCGCGTACTATGCTAATATGTACAAATATTCGTTTTATGGATATGGATAAACATCAATAATATGACTATATATATATATATATATATATATATATATATATATATATATATATATATATATATATATATATATATATATATATATATATATATATATATTTCGATGCTAACTTGCAACAGTTTCTATTAACACAAAAACAGACTTTAATGAAAATTGTGTCTAAGACAATAACCAATTACACTGAAGTAGCACCTGTAGTTAAATGCTGGCCTTGTCTCATTTGTTTGTCGGAAATAGCTGTAACAGATGAACTAACGTTATGCAATTGCACATGGGAACTGACATTAAATAAAGTTCTTTTGTATCTTGTTTCTCATTGTCGTCGTCTCGGTGTCTCCTGTTCAATTCCGGCCTAAGTTGGTCTCCTCTCGCCCAGCTAACCAGGAAGAATGTTTCTTCGCGAAGCCGCGTTCTACCTCTTAGGCTACAGTCAGGTGGCGTTACTTTATTCCGGCGCTACAGCCTGTAATTTTCGTGTAGGCCTATAAATAATAATAAATAAATAAAATATAATAATAATTAGTAATGTAATATTTATAGTAACAATAATAACAACAACAGTAATAATAACAATATTATTGGAATTATTTCTTATCGCCAATCAATATCCTCATACATTTCGAGCCCAATTCCGCAATAAACCGGAAAACAAGCGCAGATTTCTTAAAACAACTGTTAGCATTGCAACAGCCAACGTAACAGTGATTGTTTGCGTTCCATAGAACGTGCATTCGTAGCAAATTACTGTTTACCCAGGAGAAGACGCGATGTAATGTGTGAGTGCGTATATATATATATATATATATATATATATATATATATATATATATATATATATATTATATATATATATATATATATATATATATATATATATATATATATATAATATATGTATGTATGTATATATGTATGTATGTATGTATGTATGTATATATGTATGTATGTATATATATATATATATATATATATATATATATATATATATATTTATTTATCATATATATATATATATATATATATATATATATATATATATATATATATATGCCGCTGGAAGACTCGTCCATAGTCCCGGCCGGGCGGTGATTGACGCCGAATTAAGCGTTGGTTTACAGGTAACGCTGTAATTGACAGCGATTTCCCTGTCCTGATCGAAGCCGCGTCAACAAGCGGATGTAAGCAGCCAGTGCTCGTGTGCGGACTTTCGGACAGGAAGTGGTACGACAACAATCGTCACATGTTCTATAGACCCGTGTCGCCGGTCTTCATTTTACGGCGACTTAGTAAGACTTGAAAAGAGTTGTATTGAAAGACTGTATTTTATGCATGATGCAATAATATTTGCATTGACTATCGCGACTGTTCACGTTGTTTACGTCGCGCACAATAGTTGCTCGGAGCATATTAAGTAAGGAATAATTCGAACACCTCAGCCACCTTGAATATAGGCCAGCCACCTTTAACCAGATATGTGGATTTAAATGCATGCTAGGCTTTTGTATACTTTGACAACTCGCCTTCTTGTCAGTATAAATATTTGAAATAGAGCTTATTGTGTCGCTGCGCCCTTTCTTTGGAAGAAGTTCTCTTTTGGTGTTAGTTAATTTGCGACTATTTCGAAATATCGCCGTTGTTTAAAAAGTTATCTTTACTGCCATGACTATTCATCATAGTTACGTGGCATGTCATTTCATATGTTGACAACTTGAATACTACATATCGATTTGGAGATCGACTAAACCTGTTGTCTTGACCACCTGTAAGATTGGATTCCAAGAACTTAGGGCGCAACAGAAGTTATTTCGTTGTTATTGTCATTATTAATATTAACCTTAAATAGCAAGTGGCCAACACCTGGAAGAGTATGTATAGTTATCATCCCGAAGTGAGACAAGAAAGGATTCCTGCATTAAGCACACGCTTTATTGTATTTTTTAGTTCCGGAAATACATTTCTGCATTTTGTACCATTCTTCCGCACCCCAGAAAAAAATCGTTGCGAAGTGGTACTGTTTATTGTAACTTTAAGTTCGTGCAAAATACCGAATATCTGCATAAATTTGGCACACCTCTTGAACTCAGTCAACGATTGCCTATTAATAGTCTCATGTCGCAGGGTAGCGGAACTTTATTGGCAGTTGAAAATGTTGTCATTGTCACGGTAGTATTGACAATCTAACAAACTTCGCTCTCTATTTTTATTAATGTAAATTATAGCCTAAGCATTGCGCACAAAATACTCGAAAACGGCAGACGCTTAGGCAGACTGAATCCGTTGCGTGATTCGTCTGTGGTTTGCTTGACAGTTTTACACAACAACAATCACCAGAAATTATTGAGGATTACATGTGATGCAGTATGTTAGATAAACATAGAGCATTCCCGTCTGATAAGGAGGAAGAGTCGGCGACAGAATAGTGCTGAGCTTGCGACGTCCATCACTCAACAGAGGTAAACATCCGAACCGCAATTATCGTTCTTTTACGACGAACCTGAATATAACAGGCGACATCCTCGCGTAGATGTTTATCTTGGCAGACACCCGATGCGTCTCGTAGCGCCATCCCTGCCGCGTGTCAATATTGATGAACCACGTCGAAAAAGGCGCCTTATATTAATGTCACCCCGCGACACCAATAACACCTCGAAAGCAATTTCGCCGTCCGACAATACGATCTCAACTCGGCGAGCGAGTTTTTGTGTTCACTTGACGTCCGCCCAATTATACACGGCTCCGGTACCGCGGTCGGTGTACTGTACGCCTATTCACATTGAAATTAGACCACTGACAACGGTAATATTAAACAAACTATGCCCACGGTATGTTATTTACTAGACGTAAATGCTCTCCATTTGTGGTTCTTTTTACAAAAATATTATCCAGCCCGTGTGACAAATGTGTCGGCAATACATGCAATGGTTGCTGTTTGAATGTTGTAGATATTATATCCAGGGCTTAACAAGGGTTGTTATTTGTATAGATCTTCAGCACTGCGATCTTTGTGCAAGAAGATATGCAAGATTTTGAAGGATATAATTTTGCAAATGTTGTCACGTTCCCACTTTTCAAATATTCTTCCTTTTGGACCGATTTCTGCAACAGCTACACATACTGCACATTACAACGGAATTGTATGTAACGTGTTACAATAATTACTTGTGATTTACGTTGTTTCGCGTCTACAAGACGTGGCAATGGCAAACCCAAAAAGACAGCGTGCAACCTTTCTCTCTCAAATGGTATTAGATGGAACTTAAGGGAGAACAAGTTGTACGTTTGCGTGTGTGCGTGCGTGCGTGCATGCGTGTCCATGTGTGTGTGTATGTATGTGCGTGTATGTATGTGTGTATGTGTGGTTGTGTGTGCGTGTGTGTTCGTGTGCGTGCGCACATGTATTTGAGTGCGTGTGTATGTATGTGTATGTATGCGCGTGTGTGTATATGTATATGTATGTGTGTATGTGTAGGTGTACAGGTGTGTTTATGTATGTGCGTGTATATGTCTGTGTGTGTGTGTGTGTGTGTGTGTGTGTGTGTGTGTGTGTGGTGTGTGGTGTGTGTGTGTGTGTGTGTGTGTGTGTGTGTGTGTGGTGTGTGGGTGTGGGTGTTTGTGTGTGTGTGTGTGGGGGTGTGTTTGTGTGTGTGTGTGTGCATGTGTGTGCGTGCGTGCATGCGTGTCCATGTGTGTATGTATGTGTGTGTATGTATGTGTGTGTATGTGTGGTTGTGTGTGCGTGTGTGTTTGTGTGCGTGCGCACATGTATGTGAGTGCGTGTGTATGTATGTGTATGTATGCGCGTGTGTGTATGTATATATGTATGTGTGTATGTGTAGGTGTACAGGTGTGTTTATGTATGTGCGTGTATATGTCTGTATGTATGTATGTATGTGTGTGTGGGGGGATGTTTGTGTGTGGGGGGGGTTGTGCGTGCGTGCGTGCGTGCGTGCGTGCGTGTGTGTGTGTGTGTGTGTGTGTGTGTGTGTGTGTGTGTGTGTGTGTGTGTGTGTGTGTGTGTGTGTGTGTGTGTGTAGTGTGTGAGTGTGTGTGTATGCATGTAATTATATGTATGTATGTATGTATGTATGTATGTATGTATGTATGTATGTATGTATGTATGTATGTACGTATGCACGCATGCATGCATGCATGCATGTATGTATGTATGTATGTATGTATGTATGTATGTATGTATGTATGTATGTATGTATGTATGTATGTATGTATGTATGTATGTATGCATGCATGCATGCATGCATGCATGCATGCATGCACGCACGCACGCACGTACGTACGTACGTATGTATGTATGTATGTATGTATGTATGTATTTATGTTTGATACATCGCTGGAGTACGCAAACGTCATGTAATTGGTGTTTGGGAGCCACCACTGTGCTGACATAACCGCCCTACACGTTCGCACGGGTGCGCCGTGTGCATCTGTCAGCAGTATTTTGAATGTTTGGTCGTAGGTAACGTTGGAGATATACGAATGGGTAGTATATGCCCAATAATTGCAGGATGGCTGAATACTTTAGTGCGAGTCTGGTTTCTGAACCGGTTGATCATGGATTGATGTGTCTTTCTGGGTATACCTCCTAGTCTTTTCACATATCCTCTAGTCGGGACAAATCGTCCCCCCCCCAATCCTGTCATGTTACGAGGGTATTTGACTAACTTTAACAATAACTAAACATGGCAAAGTCGTGACGAGAAATTTCAATTAAAATAACTTAAAAAATAAAACTAAGCCGTGTGGAAACGGACCAGAGTAAGGCTTTACTCACCCATGTTGCATGGGCGGCGCCATTTTGTGGAAAGCCTGACGTGAGTAAACGACACCGTAAACGACAATTTCCTTCACAATGTCAAGTATTATTGGTGTGTGGGAAAGGGAACTGTTTGCAACAAAGGAGCGTTTGTAAGCATGATGAGCAATGTGTCGTCACAAAAGAACACGCATAAAAGTTATAATCACGTGTCAGAAGGCGAACTATTCTATAAAAGTGGTTCTCAATCTGTGTCTTACGATCCGCTGGGAGAGTGTTGGTAATTTCAGGCGAGTCGTCCCATTATCTGGTATATATTTATGTTGCGTACACTAAAATGTACAACCAATTTCATTCGATTTTCGAAATGCGAAACCTTGCACTGTTGGGGCAGTTGATTGTCTTTTTTCCGTAGACGATTATAAAGGAGGTTTTGGGGAGAAAGTGCTGAAAGACGTTGTGAAATATGTTTTTATTTTGTAAGACACAGTCCATTACAAAATATGCAAAACATCGCTGATATCAATGATGCGGCGATATAGGAAATAGAGGAGGCCAGTGTTTAACCGCGTGAATCTAGCGATATTAAGCATTGCTATTAATTGATAATTTTAATCAGCGTGGTGCTTTAACTAAATATTTTATGTGGCATCGTGCTCAAACTAATGGCAAAAACGTGATGAAGAAATTCCCCACATTAGCTGAGAATATAACTGGTAAGAGAAGGCACACGTGATGTCAGGCTTTCCACAAAATGGCGCCGCCCATGCAACATGAATGTTATGACTTCAACAAAATGTTTTTAGTAAACCAACTGACATAATAGCTTTAATCTTAATCGCAAATTCTTAGCTTTTATTAAGACTTCATTAGACTTAGAAGGCACACGTGACGTCAGGCTTTCTACCAATAGTTTTAATCTTAATCGCAAATTCTTAGGTTTTATTAACACTTCAGTAGACCTAGACAGATTCCTTTTGTGACCCTGTAATATGACGTGTTTGTCGCCAAGTGTCACGGCGGGAGATGTGTCCCCTTATCGTGTCGCATTTGTCCCCAGTGTTGACACTGACGCACCTGGTTAGACATCCGGCGTAGCGTAGCGCCTGGAGTCAATGCCCGTGTTAGATGTATGGGACGATGCATTTGGAGTTATGACTTTATAAGTCGATATAAATAAAAACACAATGCCGATAAAAATGCATCTAAACTGCATTTAACGGTTCTGCAAACTCGCAGCTGTTACAATACACGCCCACCGTAAGCATGTCATTCTGCACTGATCAGTTGTATGTTGGGTATTCGCCGAAAAACCACCCGTATATGATCCGGTTTACAAACTAAGGAATGACCTCGCTTTGTACTCGAGTTTAACGCAACCGTCGTCGAAACGCACCTGTAAGGGTGAATATATCACGTGACCGCTATCCAGGCCCAGGACTACTCTATATGCTGCAAATGGTGCTGGGTGTGTTGCGGTGTTTACGCATTCAAGCTGAACAGAATCGCAATGTTTTCGCGTAGATATACTGCGTATAGTTGTTTCGCGTGAAACTGGAGTGAGAGCAACGGACGGGAAGACCAAATTTCGACAACAAATCCAGGTGAGTGTTTTTCTTGTATTAAATTATGACTTTCCATAATCGCCTCGTATGTTATAAGATCAGCTGTAACTCCATTTGCGACCGAGGAGTTCTGTTTACGTTGTGTGCTGACTGTTGGTGTTTACAACCGATGAAGCCCCTTGGAAATACGAAAGCGTGACGTCAAAGTTGACCTTTTACGGGGTTGTAGGATATCGCATGCATACGTTATGCAAACATGCTTACCAATCTAAACAGGTATTTTATATGACGTTCCTCGAAACCGCGTAATTATTTCAGCATGAAATTAACCCTTCCAGCTGACGCCCATGCCTCGGCGTGTCAACATTGTCACTGACGTGTGCACTTGTTGTCAGCGGCCCCTGGATGGCACGTATTACGTAAGCGCGGTGGAGCAGGCAGCCGTCTTCTGCGCCTGTCTAGAGCGAGATTACACGCACCACCGAACGCCTAAGTAAATCATCGACGATTTCATCTTTAGTTGCACTGGCGCCGAGCTCGACTGAACACCCCAGACCGCCAACGGCGTAGATCCGATCAGGCGGCGATAGGATGTAGGCCTACGCACTGGCAATGACGCCGTCGTTGGGTAACAGGCCACTGGTAGCAATCCCACTGACGCGCAGGTTAAGAAATCCGGTTCACTCAAACATCTGACATTTCTCTCTACACACTCACTTGTCATCGTGTCTTTGATACGCTGATAAAATGTCGTCAACATTCCACACCTTCACTTCTTTTAGAACACATCCATGTGTGGTGCCCAGTAATAATGTATAGTGGTACTGAAAATCGCCATGCTTTTTTGTATACACAGTGAGCTTGTAAACCAAAAATGGAAAAAATACTTACGGCAAAATTGCATAATTTATAGGCCAATATATGCCAGCGCAGAATGTGCGAGTACACCTGAGCAGAATGTTCGAGTACGCCTGAGCAGAATGTTCGAGTACACCTGAGCAGAATGTTCGAGTACGCCTGAGCAGAATGTTCGAGTACACCTGAGCAGAATGTTCGAGTACGCCTGAGCAGAATGTTCGAGTACACCTGAGCAGAATGTTCGAGTACGCCTGAGCAGAATGTTCGAGTACACCTGAGCAGAATGTTTGAGTACGCCTGAGCAGAATGTTCGAGTACGCCTGAGCAGAATGTGCGAGTACGCCTGAGCAGAATGTTCGCGTACGCCTGATTTACTGCACATACATTACTTCCCGCTAAAAAAGTGTATTTCATTTGACGGATGTCTGTGCGTCGGCGCGTATGTGATATGATATGATGTGGTGGTGGTGGTGGTGTGTGTATGTGTAGTGTGTGTGTGTGTGTGTGTGTGTGTGTGTGTGTGTGTGTTTGTGTGTGTGTGTGTGTGTGTGTTGTGTGTGTGTGTGTGTGCTGCTGCTGCTGCGTGCGTGCGTGCGTGCGTGCGTGCGTGCGTGCGTGCGTGTGTGTGTGTTTCTAGACTTTGCACAGTAATCGCTGGTCTGCAGAAAGTAAAGTGTAAAGCGTTTAGCGCACCATTTATGAGAATTTAGCATTTTACTATTCAACATTCCACAAAGACGTGTTTGTAAAGAATAAACCATTTTAATATAGCTCGTACCCAATACTTTAAAGTGTTCAAACACTTTACACGTCGCTTTACACGTCGCCAAATCGCAACTTATGGATATGGGAATCATTCAACCACTCTGCATTTACTACACGAACACTGTCTTTGCCGATATGTACGCATTTGTCAAGTCGTCATCACATTCCATTTAACATCAAACTATCAGTGTATCAGATCTTTGTTCCGTTGTTTTGTTCCACCGAGAACAACCGACAATAAAGTCAGTGATGAAGAAGAACCTGTTTAGTCTCACTGAGTCCGTGTTATCTTCCTTAGGCCAGCGACGATATACGTGCTTGTTTTATTCCTGTACATTCACACATTTCTCCCGCATTGTACATTATCATATGACCTTTGCCTTATTCCGTGGAATAACTTACTACTGCATTGAATACACAGGAAGCAGGGTCATATCAAAAACTGTTGTTTACAATTAGAATATTATTAAACAGCCAGTCATCGATTGTAGCGATAACGGATTTCGCGATTACGTCGTTATCAAATAAACACATTGTAATCACCGACCAAATGGGATGCACCGGTCATCTGATAACGGGCCATAACAAAGGGTGATATTCGTGCGAATGCACAGGGGGTTCACCGGGTCAAATATGTATTCATTGTAGCAGTCGACATGGACTCTGGAGCCGATAAACAGATCGTCGCGAAGGCGGGTAGGGTAAAACGTCGTTTACTGGAATCGGTGAACGTTTTCGGTGTGGGGGGTCTGCTGTCATTTGTCACGCTGGGTTACCTCGTGACAGATGCCCGCCCCTTACATCTCTGAACGTTGCTGTGCGGTTCTTCCGGTCACGTGGTTACCTATATGGGTGCCATTTTCTAGTGTTGTTCTACAAGGTTTCCCCGTGCGATAAACCAAGTCGGGCAACTGCTATTTTGACCACAATAAAATGTCGGTTTAGCTGCGCGCGCCACACGCACGCACGCATATGCACAGGGCGCACGCGCACGCACATACTCACACACGCACACGCACACGCACACGCACACGCACACGCACACGCACACGCACACGCACACGCACACGCACACGCACACGCACACGCACACGCACACGCACACGCACACGCACACGCACACGCACACGCACACGCACACGCACACGCACACACAAATGTGTATGAGCACTCACGCATACGCACACGCACACGTGCTAACCATTTTTTTAAACCGAGCAGACAATTTTAATTTAAAAGAACATTTCTAAATTCGTGAACAATATAAATTTAGCAGCAAGTGTAAACTAAACTTTATAATTTCAAACGCATGATAATTCAGTATTTTATGGGCTATTATTATGTATACTTGTGTAGCCTATAAACATGACTCTGCGATTTCGTGATCATTACGATAATAAAACTGGACTGTCAATTCCCAACACCAGCTGAGTTGTACCTGTATGTGTCACGCTATGACACTAACGTGTTCTGTCAAAAACACGTCTTCTAAGTGAAATCACAGTTTGCCTCCGGTCATTAATTGTCAGTCAATAACTGCACCGTTTAACCCCAAACCGTCGCAACGTCGCCATTGGTGCTGGCTGGCGGTGTTGAACAATATACGTGAGCGATTCGCCAATGACGACGCAGAGCAGTGTCAACTGTCGCTTTTGTGACTGTCACTCAGTGGGGGAAATGAATAGAAGCGTCACTTGTCTTTTGAGGCAGGAAAGTCACCATCGTTGCTGTTTCCGTCACAAAATCGCTCGTTGTTTTTGTCCTTGCAAAGTTCTAGCTATACTTTGTCGATGATTTCGCTTTAAAAAAAATTCGTATAGTAACGTTAAGGCCTAAGACCCGTTTTCAAGACAAAATACACAGTTTGATTAGTCATATCACTTGCACATTGTTGCACGAGAGACTCGGTGAAATCATGTGTGTTGGCGTGGCGATGTGCGTTTTTAAATTAGAACTTTGCCAAGATACCACTATGGCGATAACGGTTACCGTTAAATCGAAACAGACCTATTCGAACCCCCCGATACATTCCTCGTCATAAAACCGACATCGCTCGTGTAGTATATGCTATTGTATGTAGTATTTTGTTGTCTCACATATGTTGTTGCTGGTATATATGTTGTTGTCTGTGGTATGTGTTGTTGTCTGGTGCATGGTGTTCCTTGCTAATAATACCTGGTGGTATTTCCCATTCGAGAAATTCCGGCGTGATGGGCACAGATTCGGCCAAGCCTGAATTCGGCTATACGCACAACGTGCACGTGCGCGCAAGCGCAGTGCCTGCATTTAGCTGCTCGGACGTAACGTTGGTGACGTACGTCACGCTCGGGCCGAATTTCCTCAATGTTTGATTGATGTATTTCTTACGGAAATTATGTTAGTAACGGAGAATTTTTGCCCACTGCCGTTGCGGACCCAGCTTCGGCAGATTCGTGCCGAATTTGGGTCAGAATCTTCCTCTTCCAGTTTCGAACCTTGGACAATTTCGCTCACCCCACGTTATCGCAGTGCATTCAGCTGTACGACTGAGTTGGCCTACGTAGGCTTGCATTTGACCAGTAAATACAGCGATTGTTATCCAGAATTAAGGGTATATATATTATATATATATATATATATATATATATATATATATATATATATATATATATATATATATATATATATATATATATATATAAAAAAAGGAAACACCTATTTCCTGTGAAAGCGATTCACCCAGACGCCATCAGAGGTCAGACAGGTGTCACACTGACGGATGTTAATGCGAAATTAATACTTTCTCATTATTGACAACCCGCCAAAGAACACTAAGAAATCGACAAAATATCTCGCCGGGCACAAAGGTCGTCTAGATGTCGCGTCACATTCAGTTCTATTGTCGGCGCCATGAGAATAGCGACGTCGCTTTGTTGACGGGTTATCGAGAGGCATCTGTATCGCGGCGGTATCGCGCTCTATGGCGTGTAGCTGATGTTCCCACGACCGCAAAGTCCCTAAAGACGTCGTTGTCTTAAGATCAAATAGTTGAATGACCCGTTTGTGTCAGCCGCCAGCCATTCTTTGTGTTACATTGTGTTACAGTTATAACAGGTGATACCACTTAGATTTCGTATGCATGAGATGTACGCGCTCGCGTATCCATTCTGCGATGTAGACCCTGATTGCCGCGTACAGTCGCGCATGCCTAACAGCTTACACACTACTTACTACTACTACTACTACTACTACTACTGCTGCTGCTGCTGCTGCTGCTGCTGCTGCTGCTGCTTGCTGCTGCTGCTGCTGCTGCTGCTGCTCTGCTGCTGCTGCTGCTGCTGCTGCTGCTGCTGCTGCTGCTGCTGCTGCTGCTGCTCTGCTGCTGCTGCTCTGCTGCTGCTGCTGCTCTCTGCTGCTGCTGCTGCTGCTGCTGCTGCTGCTCTGCTGCTGCTGCTGCTCTGCTGCTGCTGCTGCTGCTGCTGCTGCTGCTGCTGCTGCTGCCTAGCACTGTCTGCTGCTACTGCTGCTAGCTGCTGCGACTGCTGCGCCTGCCCTACTCACTACCACTAGCTGCTCGCTGCTGCTCTGCTGCTCTGCTGCTACTGCTGCTCTGCTGCTGCTGTCTGCTACTACTCTAATGCTACTCTACTACTACTTCCTGTTGCTGCTGCTAACCGGACAGAATCAGAATCCCTCAGTCAAAATTCCCTCGGACAAACCCCCTTAATTCACTTATGTTTAGGGTTACGTTTCAGGGTAAGTGTTAGAGTTAGGGTTTTGTCTGGGTGGATTCTTCAATGTTTTTACACAATACGTTGTCCTAATTGTAACGTTAATAAGTGATTTTTTCCGAGGGGATTTTGTCCTGGATTCGTGATGTACGCATAGTTAGTGACGTGGTAACACTACGTCACACAATAAACATCCGCTGACGTAACGACAATACATGCCCACATTAATGGCTGATCTTATGTACGTGCTGTTCACATCAAAGCAAATTCGATGCAAAAGAATTCGTTTTCACATGTTTGTATGTGAGATTGATTCACAATTTATACAACACGCGTGCCTGCCTGGAATGTGTAGAGTATTCCAGTAGACACTAACACGATGTATATTTCGTATTCATAATTGTATTTTAGCTTGGAAAGTCAACTATGTGCAAAATACGCAAGTCTTTTTTGCTAACAGCAAAGTAACGTTTTGTAAGCGAAAATGTGCGCGCTATTTATTTTCTGTTGCGCCTCAGGTAATAATATGTTATTCACGTATGTATATATCCGTCCGGGTCTGTCAATCAACACTTGGTCTGGCTGTAAATCTGGCAAATATTCTTTGTGACATAGATGGTGTAAGGGATAAAAATAGAATGCTACTGTAAACTCTTGAGAGAACACGCAGTCCAGAAACAGAACCGCGAGAACTAACGAACTAAATGGCGAATACATGAAGGGAAACGCTGGGGTAATTCGCGTCGAATAATTAAACCAGCAACGCCAAATATAGCAATCTACCATTTGCCATGTTTGATTATTCAAGGACTAGTAGTACACACTGTTATCTGCGTCACGCTGTCTGTTGCTACTATTGAATCTTGCGAGTCATTTCGTCTCAGCGGGATTGTGGCTGGATTGGGCACAATTAACTTAAGGTTAATTGGATCGCCTGATTGCATCACCTTTAATTGGTAGGCATAGGTGCTGATATCCACAAGCCCTCTCATTAAAGTGCCACTAGCACTGAGTCTTGTCCCTGCAAGACTGCAAAATGCATGCGACTCTCTGCACTGCATGCCATCACTCTAGCCAATACCACTCACTGCCACTCGCTTCGCTACACTTACTCTACTCCACTACCACTCCTCCTCCTCTGCCACTACCACTGCCTACGCTCCACTGCCACTCCCTCCACTATCACTCCCATCTACCACTACCCTACCACCACTACCACCACCACCACCACCACCACCACTACCACTACCACTACCACTACCACTACCACTACCACTACCACCACCACTACCACTACCACTACCACTACCACTACCACTACCACTACCACTACCACTACCACTATCACCACCACCACCACCCTACCACTACCACTACCACTACCACTACCACTACCAATACCACTACCACTACCACTACCACTACCTACCACTACCACTACCACCACCACTACCACTACCTACCACTACCACTACCACTACCTACCACTACCACTACCACTACCACTACCACTACCACTACCACTACCACTACCACTACCACTACCACTACCACTACCACTACCACTACCACTACCACTACCCTACCTACCACTACCACTACCACTACCACTACCACACCACCACCACCACCACCACCACCACCACCACCACCACCACCACCACCACCACCACCACTACCACTACCACTACCACTACTACTACTACTACTACTACTACTACTACTACTACTACGTCCTGTTGTGATGCGGTAACCGGACAGAATCAGAATCCCTCAGTCAAAATTCCTTCGGACAAACCCCCTTAATTCACTTATGTTTAGGGTTACGTTTCAGGGTAAGTGTTAGAGTTAGGGTTTTGACTGGGTGGATTCTTCAATGTTTTTACACAATACGTTGTCCAAATTGTAACGTTAATAAGTGATTTTTTCCGAGGGGATTTTGTCCTGGATTCGTGATGTACGCATAGTTAGTGACGTGGTAACACTACGTCACACAATAAACATCCGCTGACGTAACGACAATACATGCCCACATTAATGGCTGATCTTGTGTACGTGCTGTTCACATCAAAGCAAATTCGATGCAAAAGAATTCGTTTTCACATGTTTGTATGTGAGATTGATTCACAATTTATACAACACGCGTGCCTGCCTGGAATGTGTAGAGTATTCCAGTAGACACTAACACGATGTATATTTCGTATTAATAATTGTATTTTAGCTTGGAAAGTCAACTATGTGCAAAATACGCAAGTCTTTTTTCCAGAGTTGTTTAATTTCATTGATCGTAGTGCGTATCTAACAGCAAAGAAACGTTTTGTAAGCGTAAATGTGCGCGCGATTTATTTTCTGTTGCGCCTCGGGTAATAATATGTTATTCACGTATGTATATATCCGTCCGGGTCTGTCAATCAACACTTGGTCTGGCTGTAAATCTGGCAAATATTCTTTGTGACATAGATGGTGTAAGGGATAAAAATAGAATGCTACTGTAAACTCTTGAGAGAACACGCAGTCCAGAAACAGAACCGCGAGAACTAACGAACTAAATGGCGAATACATGAAGGGAAACGCTGGGGTAATTCGCGTCGAATAATTAAACCAGCAACGCCAAATATAGCAATCTACCATTTGCGCATGTTTGATTATTCAAGGACTAGTAGTACACACTGTTATCTGCGTCACGCTGTCTGTTGCTACTAATTGAATCTTGCGAGTCATTTCGTCTCAGCGGGATTGTGGCTGGATTGGGGCACAATTAACATTAAGGTTAATTGGATCGCCTGATTGCGATCACCTTTAATTGGTAGGGGATAGGTGTGATGTCCAACAAGCCCTCTCATTAGAAGGAATGGCCACTTAGGACTTAGAAGTCTTGATACCCGCAAGTGATAGGACAAAATGGACATGCGAAAGAACTCTTGTTCTGCAGACTGTAAATGCGCATCACCTCGTGGAGCTAATCACCCGACGGTCACTGGCACATCGCTTCGTTGCTACTACTTAGTTCTATTTTATCATTTATTTTAACATTATTATAATAATTGTTTTGTTATATTTTGAGATGGAGAAGAAATATATGTATATGCATGCGTATATGCAAATGTATGTGCGTGTGCATGTATATTGTGTATGTTTTTTTTATTGAATACACTTAATCAAACATACCACTTTTATGTTCCAGGAAAGTCGAATTATATTGCATTTGTCTCATAGTGTATGTTTTCGTTAATACAAAACACGTGGAAGTTATATTTTAAAAATACACATGTTGAACATGTCTGCTGATAGTACCGATGGAGCCGAGTGAATACAGATTACGTATAGATTAGAAAACATAATGTTCATCTCTTTGCGTTGTATAATTGTCTTAAACAATTATTCAATGTAGAGGTTTGTTTGCAAGCAACTCTCTTCCAGTTATGTGTGTTATGTGCATTTTTATTTCCTCTTCTTTCTCCAGATGGTGATTGGTCGTCAGGGGGAAGGTAGTGTTCTTGTTTAGCGCGTTATGAACAACAGCCGTGGATATTTCCGATTAATCAATAACATTGAGAGTTGGTGTAACTGTTTGCCCACAGTAACGCCAACTGATAAAGCCACACACTGGCGCCGTCGGCAATACATTCTTTATGAAGTACGTAAACACTGACCATATCTCAAACTCAATAGTTAACGTCAACACAAAAGGACAATTCGAGTCAAATATTTACGTACACATTTTGTATAATGTCGGTAACTTTGAAATTGTCAAGACAAAAGAAAAGCTGGATGTCGAAGAATGTCGTATCAATATCACAAGTGCACTCTAACTATTGAAACACGCACACAGCCGCAGGCGTGGTTTGAAGTCTCATGTTCTCGATATGTGTAATTTATTCTCGACGGAGGAAGTTAATCACAGACATGTGTTGTATTGAGTCCCTCTCAAAGGTACAGGTCACGCCCGGGAATTAAGGCTTTTAGACGGTCGTGAATCGCTTCAAACTTATTGTTGTTCCACCTTGTAGCCATGTGAATACATAGAATAAATAGCCATCCGATCTTGATTCTGACACTCGCATATTGAAACGCATCACACATTTCGCGCTAGTTTTGATAGAATTGCTGGCCTAAAATGATAGCTATTTTGCTTCTTCAATTGACTTAGAGGAAATATCAATGCAAATGGCCGAATATAGCCTGTAGACAATAAAAATGTCCACGCCAAGTACGGAGTTGACGCCAAGTACGGAGTTGACGCCAAGTACGGAGTTGACGCCAAGTACGGAGTTGACGCCAAGTACGGAGTTGACGCCAAGTACGGAGTTGACGCCAAGTACGGAGTTGACGCCAAGTACGGAGTTGACGCCAAGTACGGAGTTGACGCCAAGTACAGGAGTTGACGCCAATGAGCCATACCGAGTTGACGCCAAGTACGGAGTTGACGCAAACATTCGCCTAGGAGTTGACGCCAAGTACGTAGTTGACGCCAGAGTACGGAAGTCTGACGCCGAAGTTACGAGTAGATTGACGCCAAGTACGGAGTTGACGCCAAGTACTAGTGACGCCAAGTACGGAGTTGACGCCAAGTACGGAGTTGACGCCAAGTACGGAGTTGACGCCAAGTACGGAGTTGACGCCAAGTACGGAGTTGACGCCAAGTACGGAGTTGACGCCAAGTACGGAGTTGACGCCAAGTACGGAGTTGACGCCAAGTACGGAGTTGACGCCAAGTACGGAGTTGACGCCAGGTACGGAGTTGACGCCAAGTACGGAGTTGACGCCAAGTACGGAGTTGACGCCAAGTACGGAGTTGACGCCAAGTACGGAGTTGACGCCAAGTACGGAGTTGACGCCAAGTACGGAGTTGACGCCAAGTACGGAGTTGACGCCAAGTACGGAGTTGACGCCAAGTACGGAGTTGACGCCAAGTACGGAGTTGACGCCAAGTACGGAGTTGACGCCAAGTACGGAGTTGACGCCAAGTACGGAGTGACGCCAGGTACGGAGTTGACGCCAAGTACGTAGTTGACGCCAAGTACGGAGTTGACGCCAAGTACGGAGTTGACGCCAAGTACGGAGTTGACGCCAAGTACGGAGTTGACGCCAAGTACGGAGTTGACGCCAAGTACGTAGTTGACGCCAAGTACGGAGTTGACGCCAAGTACGGAGTTGACGCCAAGTACGGAGTTGACGCCAAGTACGAGTTGACGCCAAGTACGGAGTTGACGCCAAGTACGGAGTTGACGCCAAGTACGGAGTTGACGCCAAGTACGGAGTTGACGCCAAGTACGTAGTTGACACCAAGTACGGAGTTGACGCCAAGTACGGAGTTGACGCCAAGTACGGAGTTGACGCCAAGTACGAGTTGACGCCAAGTACGAGTTGACGCCAAGTACGGAGTTGACGCCAAGTACGTAGTTGACGCCAAGTACGGAGTTGACGCCAAGTACGGAGTTGACGCCAAGTACGAAGTTGACGCCAAGTACGGAGTTGACGCCAAGTACGGAGTTGACGCCAAGTACGGAGTTGACGCCAAGTACGGAGTTGACGCCAAGTACGGAGTTGACGCCAAGTACGGAGTTGACGCCAAGTACGGAGTTGACGCCAAGTACGGAGTTGCTTGACTGTTCATCTTAGGTAACCCAGCAAGGAGAGGTGATGCATTTGATGATGTCTTTCAATAACACATAGGTCACATATACCTTAGACCTTTAGGTGATTGGGGATTTACATTAGTCCGAATAAAATGCTAACAATATGAGACTTTGTTTTAACCATTTATCTGGTAGAGCCGATGCTTAAGTATGTATTTCGTGTAAATGGAAATGTTTTTTTTTAGAATTCGTTCCTTCCAGCGCACTTATATTTTATGAACTAGCCGTCATATTTTCGTGACCTGACACAGTTCATTTCCGCGGGATTGTCGCTCTTCGTCGGTGCCTAAAGTGGGCCTTGAATATAAAAATAAACACATGTGACAATAAACCAGACAGGCTACATCGTACAAACACTCGTTCGCGTGGATCAATACACGCATGAAATATTAAGTTATGTATTGCTAACTGACCAATACAATAGAAAAGCGGACATTCCGTTTAATCGTATCAGAAACGAAAACAGATGGTTGCGCTTAATCGTGACAAGAACGAATATAAATATTCATTTATTCTCATACAAATATGTATATACATGTGCTGCGTGTGTGTACTGCTCACATCTATATAAGGGTTACCTCCACGGGAGTCTCAACAACACGTTGCATAGTTCATAGTTCCAACAGTCAAGATTTATGTGAAATCATTATGTTGTTCTCCTCTTGGAAACCTTGTCGTCAGTGATGAGGCTTGCCAAGGATTCATCTACCCGTATATTTGTCTCTTTCCCCCTCCCTTTTCTCTCACTACAGTCTCTGTCAAATGTCTCCAATTCCCTCTATCGGTTGCTTTTTTCTCCAGCCCCGCCCCCTTCCACTCTTTCCACGTGTCTCTTCACGCAATCCTCCCATCGCAATGTCTGGTTTCCTCACTGCCTCTTACATTCCAACTGCTGGGCATCTGCTCCCTTTGCCAGTTTGCCATCTCCCACTCCCTGTGACCGGCCCATTTTAAGATCAATATCAAGATACCAAAAGTCGTATTTTTCACACGCTATGTAACTTGAACATTTTATTGCTCTAATGTCTCTGCCATCAACATATTCTTGAAGGATATCAATGAAGAAAACGAAGCAGAAAACTAATAATAATAAGAAGACTCTACGACAAATTGCCAGCTGTGCTTACAGAAGGGTTCGATTATTCGAAATTACAAAGCTAAATTTACTTAGGCAATAACACAACAAAACATACGCTATGTCATTGCCATACGTGATTTGCTGTGCCGTTCGATGTGTAGTTACTTTAGGAAGAGAACCCACGTAAAGCGTATTAAGATGAGGCTAGACAGATACAGACAGGCAGCCGCTGGCTCTGTTTAATCTCAAACGCCGCGGACAATCCAGTTATAGTGCGCACAGACGGTACTTAACAAATCAGTGTATTAATAAACCAAACATTCATAGTGCGCCGGCAATACAACATTAATAAACACTGTTTTTCTTGTCTTTGAGTAATACTTATTTTATGATGAAGACACACGAAGATCTATATCTATCTATCTATCTATCTATCTATCTATCTATCTATCTATCTATCTATCTATCTATCTATCTATCTATCTATCTATCTATCTATCTATCTATCTATCTATCTATCTATCTATCTATCTATCTATCTATCTATCTATCTATCTATCTATCTATCTATCTATCTATCTATCTATCTATCTATCTATCTATCTATCTATCTATCTATCTATCTATCTATCTATATATATATATATATATATATATATATATATATATATATATATATATATATTAGTCAGAGGTTGTGTCTGGTTTCTCTCAAATGTTGCGCACATTCCACTAACTGTAATTAGACGCATATACTCATAATCGGTATTTAAACATACTGATTTATTAATTGTAAACCTGATGCAACCCGCCCGCATGCAATGAGTGACCGTGTATGATCTGTGATCGACTGCCTAATCGATTCAGCGACTCGTTCAAGCAAAAACGGTGCAGCAAATGTCGGTGTTTGTGGGAAGAATATACATTTGTCCATGTGACTGTTAATGACGTCTGTCAAAATGACTTACCACGGTATAAAGGTAATTAACTATGAACATCGTATTCGTTTCCCGATATATCAACAACTTATGGTTATCGATATTGTCAAGCCCCAAGTATTATTAAACTACCTATCCGGCTACAAATCACTAACCACTGAGCGCAGTAACATCCAAAGTCTCTAGAAAGCTCACGTTGTAATATATCACAGAAGCAAAATAAAACGGCGATGTATACCTTCAAACAGTATTTCGAACACAACACACAGCAGAGAGTTTGCTAGTGCGCGTGGACGTGAAATGCGTAGTCTTCTATTTCGAGTTATGCCGAATATATCTGATACAGAAAGGGATAAAAAAATCCGGAAAAACAACGCAATCGATCGCATTGAGCATCACTCAACTGACAGACGCCACTGTTTCTTCTGACAGTGGAAGCTTTGATTAAACATTCAAATACGTATCGAATAATTTACATTATGACGTCTCAAGACGCTGCCTTTGTGCGTCGCAATCTGGTTCCGCGGCAGCTCCAATCGCATATACGCCAATGGACAATTGATAATAGGTAGATACGACACGATTAGGGCCGCCACAAACAATATGCAACAAGACGATGCCAATCTCCAGGCCCCTACGACCCTGCTTTGTTGTCCGCCATGAAGGGTGGGCGGTACACGTCGTGACGGGAACAGATTCGTATATGAAGGAGACCATTAACGTCTGACGAGAAGGCGATAAGCGAGTTCTACCAGTCTGTCGCGTTGATATGACGTTGTATCAAAGATCACCGACGGATTCCACTGGGCGTATCACGGTAGGTATCGACGGAAGCGATGTGGTGATATCGTCGTAGAGATTGCTTTGTGGTCGCATGCTGGCTGCAGACATCGGGGCAGTCACATTCTGACCAAATCGCTGTCCGATTGTCTCGTGGCGAACGTTATTACACTGGCGGACTTTCGGAGGCAAACCTTTGTTCTGATCACGATCTTGCCATTTCAAATACGTTGCTGGGTGAAAATATCGTCATCCACTCTCCGCCTATTTCGTGTATAGCCAGTTGTTCCTCCCCTTCCGGTGCCCGTGCCCGTGCCCGTGCCCGTGCCCGTGCCCGTGCCCGTGCCCGTGCCCGTGCCCGTGCCCGTGCCCGTGCCCGTGCCCGTGCCCGTGCCCGTGCCCGTGCCCGTGCCCGTGCCCGTGCCCGTGCCCGCTAACTTTGGATCATTGTAACTGTATCTACTTAAAGGCGCCGATGTTCACTCATTTCCTTGGACCACTCACATCACTCACATTAGAACTACTACCTGGCGATTTGTTTCAGAATGCACAATAATAATTAATTCCTCAGATTTATGTGTTTTTGTTATACGAGTATTTTGACATTTCTTCCATGGCAATCATTTCAGCAGAAGACAGTATCACTAAAGGACTGCGAAAGAAAAATCGCTATCCGTTGTGACATTTAAGAGGCGTTATATATATATATATGCAAAAGCTCACGCTAAATCACCAGGGACACTATTTCAATGGCACACTATCGGAAGTGTTCTAAAACCAGGTCCTAATGTTGGCAGTTCTCAGCGTAAGATCACTGTTAAGAATTGAATTTAAAAGGTAAAATTATCCTGATGACACTAATATTAACAAATGGTTTGTTGCACAGTGGCTATATTTAAATTAGTAATGCATCACAAAACTGCATACTAGCAAGACGGGTATCCAGACATGTCGGTAAAGGACACTTTGGTAATGGACGTTTTGGTAACTGACATTTCGGTAACAGGACATTTCGGTAACTGGACATTTCGGTAATAGGACGTTTCGGTAATAGGACATTTTGGTAACAGACATTTTGGTAATAGGACATCTTGGTAACATACATTTTTCTCTGTATGCTTGGTATAGCCATTCCACAATAGCTTTGCTTTTCCCCTGGTTGTTGTTGATAGCTCCATGTTTACATGTATAGCTTCACCTTATGTGTGTCTGGATTTAAATGTGTCCTGCTATAGCCAGTGATTTGCTGTAGTGGTTGAACACTCTAGCCACCACCACTGCTATTTGGAAGCCATGATCCCTTTCAGAGGCAAGCACTACCTTACAGTTACCTCCTAATATGGCAGACTGGACTCTGATTATCTTCAGTAGTTTTACCAAAATGTCTTAATTGTTACCAAAATGTCTTAATTGTTACCAAAATGTCTAGTTACCGAAATGTCTAGTTACCGAAATGTCTAGTTACCGAAATGTCTAGTTACCGAAATGTCCTGTTACCGAAATGCCTGTTACCGAAATGTCCATTACCAAAGTGTCCTTTACCAAAATGTCATGGATCCAGCAAGACGAGGTATTTACCATTGAAGTACCTATTACGTGTGGGGTCGTGTTGTGCCCCATTGACGATCCATGTGGTTAGCAGGTGGTTCCCGATGTCTTAAATTACGTAGAATGCTGGAACATACAACAGTCTTTATTAGTCGCTAAAAGCTTGTCGGTTTGTCCGTGTTGTTTAGCGGAGTGTTTGGTGAAGGTGTTATGTGTGTTTCTTTGTATCTGCCTTCTGTTTATGGTTTGTCCACACTTCTGTTATAGCTGTACTTCTTAAAGCACCACTTCCCCGTAACCGTGCCACATGATAACAGAACAAATCATCACGTGTTTACAACAAGCTTGGCTATCTGGTTCTTGGATATTATTCTAAGACCCAGGAAGAATGCATTATTGGAAATTGAATGTGACGTAAAAGGAACATGGAACGAGAGGAGGAGGAGGAGGAGGAGGGAGGGAGGGGAGGGAGGGGAGGGAGGAGGGAGGAGGAGGGAGGGAAAACGAGAGGAGAGAGAGGAGGGGGAGGGAGAGGAGAAGGAGAGCGAGGGAAGCGAGAGCGAGAGCGAGAGCGAGAGGAGAGGAGACGCGAGGGAGAGGAGAGGAGGAGAGGAGAAGGAGAAAAGGGATTGAAAAAAGCAGGGAAAAAGGGAAGGTTTAATCGCAAATAGGGTAGGGAGGGAGGGAGGAGAGGGAGGGAGGGAGGGAGGGAGGGAGGGGGGGGGGGGGGGGGGGGGGGGGGGGGGGGGGGGGGGGGGGGGGGGGGGGGGGGGGGGGGGGGGAGGGAGGGAGGGAGGGAGGGAGGGAGGGGGGGAGGGAGGGAGGGAGGGAGGGAGGGAGGGAGGGAGGGATATTCTAAAACGAAGAGGGGAGAAAAGAAGAGCAGAGAAGCCGCGCCGCGCCGCGAGAAGCGAGAAGCGAGAAGCGAGAAGCGAGAAGCGAGAAGCGAGAAGCGAGAAGCGAGAAGCGAGACGCGAGACGCGAGACGCGAGACGCGAGACGCGAGACGCGAGAAGTGAGAAGCGAGATTGACAGATTGGTATTGAAATAAAACTTTAACAATGCAGTTAATGCAGAAATATTGTCCTAAATCCATATCGGACACGGTTATTTAATCTCGCAAATATCGCGCTTGTCGTCGATTATCCAACAGATATTACGATAACAGCACCGCGACGCAATTGGTGACAAACAGCGTCTGTTATGTACAGCAGAGGCGACTGTGTGATTGAAACACGAGGTTATCAATGGACGACCCAGTAAGACCACCTAAACAAGCTGCGGTCTTGTCCATTTTTCAGAAGGTTATGACAGTTACATAACAGTAGCTGACCATTCATGTCCTGCCAAGCCGATGTTTTATAATGTAATTTCCCCAATTTAGCTACCTTAGCAGTTTGTTTAGATAAAAATCGAAGGGTGTCAGATTTGCTATATAGAAAACGAAAAGTTGTAAATGTGTAACATATGTGTGTGCGTGTGTATGTATTTTTATTATAATGGTACGATGTGGTACTGTTTCAAATAAATAGTACATTTGCCGTTATCTGCTTTTAGAATCAATCTCCCTGTTTAGTAGGCATACATTTGCACCCAGCCGTCGACATATACATATGAAGATAAGTGATCAGAATTAAAAGAGCACGTGATCACAACTGTGACATATAATTAACACCCGAAAAAGTACCCCCCCTCGGTACCGTGGTCTCCCGACCGCAAAAAATTGAAAGGGCAGGTGTCTAGGTACACTTGCAAAGTGAAATTCCTTACAAATTACAGTGAGTTAAAATCACATTTAGGAATATTTACAAGTTGTGCTTATAAATAAAAACGCATTTGTGAGGCTTGTATGATGGATGTATATACATACTAACATGATCTTATGATAACATCGTTAGACGGTCTGCAATTAAAGAAACTATGTCGTTTTTATACAATTATACGCATATGATAAGTCAAGTCAAACACAAAGCATTCAAGGTTACCCTAAATGAATCACCAACATTCGCTCGCAGGTAGATACACACTGCACCCGCACGCACACGTGTGTACACTGTCGGCTGTGCGATTCAATTTTTTGATATGACCGTATTTCAAACCTCTTGTTGTCAGATCAAAGCTTGGGTAATTCCGTTCTCGCTATATTGTTTTAGTTCAACCATCTGTCTAAATAACGAATGCTTAGCTATGATCGATACTGGACATAAAGGTTTAACACGGGAAAATATGCGAGAGAATTAATTTCGCGCAGTAACTGGACTGTGACGGAATACTCTTCAGAAAAGGTGCCATAATGGTGGAGCAAAATATTAGTCTACCAGGGGTTGTTAATGTAAAACAAAACACCATATCCTTGAATTCATGTTATATTACATCTTGCTATGCATTTCCATGTTAACCGGGTAAAACAATCGCGAACAAATTATGAATAAGATATACCACATGTTATGCTATGCAATTCGCCTTTTTCAAATATGCATATTTTACCGCGCTTTCGAGATGCCGAGATGTGACGTCATAGTTGTCAGCTCGAATCACGCATAACTCATCCTTATGCTCGTTTCCACCCAAAAGATAACCTTGTAGACATCCTCTGATGCTTGGAAAGCTGTATTCGTGATGCGAGCCATGTCAATAATGATGTCACGATACCAAATGATCAATTACCTCATTAAATCTCACCTTTCCGCGCGAATCGCTACACACAACGGTTTAACATTTAGATTATAAATATAGTTTCTGTACTTGTTTAATGTTGTCAGATGCTATGTACAATGTTCAACTTTGTGTACACATGAAAAACGGAATTTAGTTAATGTCTTTTTTCCCCTTTAATACTTATTGATCATTATCTGCATATCTTAGTGTGTATACTGTAATTACGTACATCACACATAGACAACAGAGAGAAACTGTATCATGACAAATAGGGTTTCACTGGGCACGATTTGAACAACGTCCTTTGTCTGAGGTCGATCGTCCCGCGCACTCGCACAACAGCGTTTCCGCTGATTCCGGTTAGGTGTGTGGCATGCAAAAGGTTTGTCGATTTCAATAAATGACGACCGGAAACCGTATTGTACTATTCGCGGGAACGAGTTGTTATTCTGGATTGCAACAGAGTGTCACGTCAGTCAGTGGACATAGCTGAGGTATTTACCCAGGACAGTGTGCCTCCTGTAGAAAGGGGCCAAAGGTGACATGATCCGTAGTGCATACCCTCAGTGCGTGGCTGGACACGGTTTTGTGCAAACATTGAATGGTCATGGTCGACACGTGGGCTGGATACACCGGAGTTTAGCTGAACGTCTTTCGCATCTGTTAGCTCTCCAGTGTAAAGACATCCGCTTGGAAGTAACACATTAGGAAATATCCGTTGTGCTACGAAGCAATAGGCATATATATATATATATATATATATATATATATATATATATATATATATAATATTGTTGTGTACAATATCCAGTAATAATAGCGTCTTATTTATATTATATATTATATAGTAATATATACATATATATATATATTATCATAAGTAATAGCACATTCCTTACCTTACAGATAGAAATATGGTGTGATAAGTTTTCAACTAATATGAATAAAAACCACGTTCGCAGTTGACAGAAATGAAGCTGATATTTTGAAAGAGAGGTTTGAATATGTACTACACAAAAAGCTTCGTAGGCTTACATACCTGCAACATTGGCGTTACCCACATGAGTAGACACTAGTGCAAAACTCTATGTACACCTTGTATTACTATGGTTTTAATATATCTGCAGTATAGTCGCATTATTGCATCAATTTGCATGCATATTATGGGTTTCTACATTGGTTGTACAACAGCAGGATATCAATTAGAAACTATCATATTTACTTTACTTACTTTATTACTGAACATTTCTCAGGATAGTTCTTTTCCAATCAGTGGTTTTCATTGTTCTTATCCAAATTCAAGATCTTAAATTTCTTTTTACCTGTAGAGGCTTTCGTCTGAACATTTCACGTTGACGTCTTCAGCACTAATAACGAATGAAAGTCTATGATTGAATATCATATCTAGTTAGACATGGGGGGAAAGAAAAGAAACCCTTATGGATCTTCAATGCGATGTTTTGTCGATTTGCCTCGAGACATTGTCAAAATACTGGAGTGAACAATGCATGCTTTGGTTTGATTGTTACAATAGTTAAGCAAAGTTACAATAGGAACAATAATATCAGTCACAAAGAAATGAAAACAACAATGGAAGCAAAGTCGTCGCTAACATCAAAAGACATAACAAGAATGACATAAAGACGAACAATGCAACTGTTGACGGCGACAAGACAAGATTAAACACACACTTGACAGACCACGAGGACAGTCTGAATTGAATTGGTGTGTAGTGGTGCGACTGTGCATTTTATTCGTGCATTCCGTTGGTGCGTCCCAAACAGCCGGAAACTGCGACCGTTGAAATATACTTTATCACGGCCAAACAATCTACTTTAAATTAGGGTATTTAAAGTACACTCGCGCCGCCATGATACTAATATCATAACCACGTTTACTCCAAATCTGTCACAAGAAAAGATTGAACAAGAAAGTCAGAAAGAGTGCTTCTAATTCCACCTTTTCTTGTGACAATTGTCAAACATTTTAGCTAAAAATAACCACGACCCCCGATCGAGACCCGGGGAAAGTCAAAGTCGACCACGCCACATCCGGTGGCCGGTGTTTAAACGCATAAATTGTAAGAACAAATATTTGAACCAGTCTTCACTTAAACAAGCTGTTTAGATTGCGAAATATCGATAAAGTGGGGTGCGTCACACAGTTTATTCTGAGAATGGTGACGGACATGAATGACATGTTTCTATTTGACAAACAAAACGGTTTCATGACCAGATGAATCGCGCGTCCAAGTAATACTTCAATATGTGCCGCACATTTAGTGTTTGAAAAGAACATTACCGTTCTTGAAGACTGAATATTGATTAATTTCGTGACCACATCCTGAGCAGATGAAACGTAAATTCCATTAGGAATGACTGAACTAAGAGTTTCGTGGTCAATTGACCTGTGAGTTTCGTGACCATCTGAACCCCGAATTTCGAGACATGTATTGTTCACGCTGTATCGCTCAGACAGCGTGGATCGAAAAAAAAGAGTAACTGGTCCGTCAGATAAGACATCGGTAACTTTCTCGATGTGGAGATACGGAATAACGGTGCGGAGTGAATCACGCATTGAAACCAGTCAGATCTGCGATAATGGAATTGCTGTTCGTTGTGTTCAAGCACGGACTACATGTGTGCTTGCGTGCCCGAACGTGTGCGTGCGTGCGTGCGTGCGTGCGTGCGTGCGTGCGTGCGTGCGTGAAACTTCATGTACGTGCGTGCGTGGTGCGCCCACAAACTATTTATCGACCGCTGTAATGTGCTCGCTCTAAATCGGCCGTTCAAATGACAACAACCCCCGGTGATTGGTTAACGGACAACGCCTCCATTGCAAAGCGTTCGCGCCTGCTGTGGTGACGGAGGATCCCCAGGAGCCAGCGACTTCGTTTTGAGTCCACGAATGTCCTACTCCAATCACACTGAATGTCGCCGACACACCTCCGCGACTGCGGTCGGGTGTTATCGCCGCCACAGACGCCGGGCGCCGGAGAAACGACCGTTATCGCGAGAGGTTGAAAACAAACAGGACCGGGAGCGACGCGACGCACATACAAGTGCAAAAGAACACGGAAAACATAGCGAGCGATGCGATCATCGACGATAGGGGGACGAAAGGACGCGAACGCCAGCGAGACGCCGGAGAACGGGGTATCACCGCGAAGGAATCGCGGACGGCGCCGCAGCTTGCAGCTGGCGTCTAACGCGTATCTCTGAGACTTGCACATTGTTCACTACAATGGATGATACGTCGGTGTCAGGACTGCCTGACAACTTCGGGATTACACATATCAATTCGCCGCGTCCGCGCGGAGTTTAGGACAAATACTGCTGATGGCGTTAAACAATGTATTTTCTCCAAATTTTAATCGTCCTTTTGTGAGTTCATCTTCAGCTTCTCGACAGTCGCACATTGACGTTTGCAAAATCATATTTCACAAAAGGTTTCGTTAAGTTGTGCCACACATTCTGCAGCAAGAACTAAGAGACACCGGGACGTCGTCTGTCCTGTCGGGTGTTTTATGATGATGATGTGTTTTGATGTGCAACACATCGTACGTCCATCTTATTCATTTGCGCTATTTATCTGTTTGCCTGTCACTCACTCGCACATTTTACGTATACTTTGTGCATATAAAATACTATTAATTATTACTAAAGCTAGTTCTATTGTGTACTACTCTTATTTATTGCTACGAATACAACAACACTAAACTACAATAACAGTCACATTTGCTGCGGTTGCTGCTGCTGCTGCTGCTGCTGCTACTGCTACTGCTGCTGCTGCTGCTGCTGCTGCTGCTGCTGCTACTGCTACTGCTACTGCTACTGCTACTGCTACTGCTACTGCTACTGCTACTGCTACTGCTGCTGCTGCTGCTACTGCTGCTGCTGCTGCTACTACTACTACTACCACCACCACCACCACCACCACCACCACCACCACCACCACCACCACCACCACCACCACCACCACCACCACCACCACCACCACTACCAGTACCACTACCACTACTACTACTACTACTACTACTACTACTACTACTACTACTACTACTACTACTACTACTACTACTATTGGGTATAATCTGATCGCTTTGGATCTAAGTGGGTCCGGCCATCAGAACGTACTAAGTACCTTGCTGTGTTTAATGAACCTTCCTTTCCACTTTGTGAGTCCACATCGGAAGTAGGCTTACTTTGGGCCTCCTTCTGGATTTACGTAGGCATTGAGGCGTGTGATTCTCCGTCCAACGCTTCGAGTGTATGTCAATAAGACCATTGAAATGTTTGATGTATTTGATGTTTAGACATTACGGCTGACACGGGATGTTTATTCCAGTCATTTAATCGTATTTCAGTGAATACATAGGAACTACTTCCGGTTGTCGTGTACTGAGTACAATGGTGGAGATTGTGTAAGGAAAATCTCTAAGAAAGACCAAATGCTTTTGTAACAGAGAGGTCACTTGGAGTTAAATATTCAAATATGTTGAATTATTGAAAACCAGAGTTGTGAGGTTAAAAGCTCTCAACTTACTGAACTATGCTAATTGGCGGAATCCGACACTTCAATGTCCGGTGACTAACCTCACTGTCCAGTATTAATTTCACGACTCCACGTATAGATCTTGCGATTACGCAAATGTGACCACTCGCATCATGATATTCGCACGCACGCGCACGCGCACGCGCACGCGCACGCGCACGCGCACGCGCACGCGCACGCGCACGCGCACGCGCACGCGCACGCGCACGCGCACGCGCACGCGCACGCGCACGCGCACGCGCACGCACATGCACGCACATGCACACACACGCGCATGAAAACGCACACACACGCGCATGAAAACACACGTGCACACGCACCCGCGTGCCTCGTTTTGTCAACAATGTATTGTGCATATAAATTTACATTAATCTTATTTAAATATGGCAAGCTAAACGTGTTCATTTTGTAAAATGTCGGTATATTTTATAACGTATCGCCATCAGGTCAAACACCCCACTCTCATATCACACGAGCGCATTCATAGTGTGTTCAATCGCGCACAAACTAGTTGTACACGGAGAAATCCGCGACAAAAACATGCGTAGACTTTCCATTGATGCCCGAACACGTAGATTTATTTCACCGTCCGCCATCACGCTTGTCGACGATCCGTCACGACCAGACCGGAAATGGCTGTCAGCGGGGTGTGGTGGGGTTTGTAAGCGGGCGCCCTACCTGTAGATCTCTAACAGCATGGAGCACAGCCCACGCGCTCGAAAAGTAATTGGACCAACAGAAACGCATCCATATACTGTTATGTGGTTCACTTTTTACGCAGTCAGTTACGACATTGCTGCTGTGTCTGCAGGCTCCTACCCACACTTCCCTTGGGCTCGGCAGGGATGTAACTCTGGTCGTCGAAGGGAGAAAATCTATGTAGGCCACATATTGTGTACCGTTAGAGTCCATATCGTGGTATACGCACTTGTTTACTGTGTCTCATCCTAAAGAAACGCGAAATAAAATGTGCGAAGTTGCCTTTGAAACAGCTCGAGAGCTCCCCCAGCGCATTCGTCCGGTGCTCTAAACACCGTTTCAACATGTCCGCGGATAATATAATAATACCACTAATCATAATAATAATGAAAATAGTTCTTCTATCGCGCGATCTCTAACTCAATGTTAATCACTACGCTCACATATTGGATAGATAAATAACAATAAAACATAATTTAAAATATATCTGAATTAAAAAGATAAATATAGAATTCAAAAAATCTAAATGTCATTAAAAAGTCACTAAAATATCATGTGTCTGGCTAATTGGCACCATACAATATAACGACCTTTAACCTTTGTTCGTTTAAATAGATATGTCTTCAGATGACGCTTAAACAGTGTCAGTGACGGAGCATCACGTAGCGTCAGTGGCAGTTCATTCCAAATAATAGGTCCAGTTACACCAAACGCTCGTCCGCCGATGGATTTCGATGCTGGTGTACCTGCTGGCTGAAGTCTGTCATAGAGCTGCCGAAGACGGGGGCTGCGTGTTCGTGGATGTAGCAGATGTGAGAGGTAACGTCGCAATCTTGTTGGATTGTAGGAAAACGGTGAAAATAACCCACAGTTCACATTGAGGAAGTAAGTTTTACACTCTCACGGATGCAGACGGCGTTATGTTTATGGGTATCCGTAATTATTTTTAGCGAAACACTCGCTGTTTGTTTCGAGTGGTTGACTGATTAGTTTCGGCGTGAATGTTGATGTCGTGTGGTCCAGTTTACGCAGTTATCTAAAGGAAGGTGTATTTTTCCATCGCGTGAAATGTATGAGCATGGACGCTCCCACATATACCGCAGCAATGACACTTGATGACGTCACCACCATTAACACCCTGTGACTTTCTCAACCTGAATTCCTGTTGTTACAGATTCAGCCAAACAGATTTCCAAGTAAATCACAATAATTGCATAACTATTTTGCACCATAGGCGATAGGACGTAGTTGTTATTCGGAGGGCTTTAACTACACCCGCCACTAATTCGCACAAAAACACCCAAACACATCCCTTAGCCGAAATACTTAGCTTAGTCCTCATGTCGACTTCACTTGTATGTCCACTGTATCGTCAACCACCCACTAGTAGTTGGTCTACTAGAATGTTTCCTGGAGCGCGAGCCTTGCTAGCAGTCGAGTAGAAAGGTGCCATTTTCTCGTCTCCTAGCAACGCGCGCGCAATGCAGGAGTCACTATGATGAACTTGAGGCACCGACGGTTAACTGCGTGGTCCCACCTATACGCCTATACCGCCCGATGATTATTTCAAACAACCGTTAGGCTTCCCTCTATTCCAGATTTTATAAATTCATGAAATGGACCGATTGTCTTTTTTTAAATGTGTTTCACGATTTCGTGGATCTGTGCACCACGCGAGGCCACTCTGTGTCCGTGTCGATGTCGATCCAAAACATCCTCGCAAGGGTCGTGCGAAATGTTCAACCGTTCATTCGACTCCAAAACATCCTCGCAAGGGTCGTGCGAAATGTTCAACCGTTCATTCGACTCCAAAACATCCTCGCAAGGGTCGTGCGAAATGTTCAACCGTTCATTCGACTCCAAAACATCCTCGCAAGGGTCGTGCGAAATATTCAACCGTTCATTCGACTCCAAAACATCCTCGCAAGGGTCGTGCGAAATGTTAAACCGTTCATTCGAGTCCAAAACATCCTCGCAAGGGTCGTGCGAAATGTTCAACCATTCATTCGACTCCAAAACATCCTCGCAAGGGTCTTGCGAAATCTTCAACCGTTCATTCGACTCCGTCTCCAAGTAAAAGCCACTGGTGAGGCACTGTTTAAATCAAAACGAACGTTCCTGTTGCACATTCAAGCGTGGTAGCAGTACATACATGATTCAAGTGTGGATACTGGATACTGGATGCCTTCCTACAAATTATAGTTAACCGTTTCAGTTCATTCAGTTGTCACAATTAGCACCTGGTTATCGACCTGACACAACTGTTTGATTGAATAATATGTTCGCCCGCTATGTAAGGCGGCGTTCTTAATTGTTGCCAGTATCGTTGTCCGGATAATGAGTTGCGCCATCATGCCCCAAACAGCTTTTGTAATTCGCCAGAAGAACTGCAGTCGTGAAGACCGTAATGAGACGACCGGCAGGACAAGTCGAGTTGATGAGAGGCGGTAGAAGCGAGTGGACTTCTGTCGGGTCCCGGATGTTTCGGCACAAAACAGTTTCGGACCACCGCGACGGATAATTCGGCTCACCTCGTTAACACTCTGGTGTGCCGTGACGGATGATTCGGCACACTGCACACGAACTGTGAACATTTAAGAACGGACGATTCGGCCCATATTTGGGTGTACGGGAAACCGCTGCATATATAGTTTATACACAGAGCGAGGGTCACAGAACATGGTTAGCGCTTACATGGCACACTGTCAGCCATAAGACACACTGTCAGCCATGCATGACACACTGTCAGCATCAAGACACACTGTCAACACATGAATATGTCAGGCAAGGAAGACACGTAGCAAGAAATGTCAGACAGAACGTCAACAAACCGTCACCAGAAATGTCAACCACAAATAATTAAATAAAAACTGTTCAGCAATAAACTGTCAGCTATATGATACACTAGCAAGAAGACTGCAATGACACATACACATTTGAATTCAAATAATACCAACATTTAATGATACGCAATGTCCGAATTTCAATGAAGTACGGATGAATCGGCCCATGCGAATACAAGCATGCCGAACTTCAACGATTGCAGAAACTGTTTTGGGCCGAAACATCCGGTTACTTTCTTTAGCTTCTGGAGAACGGCCGTCGACACAGACGACGTGATCCTTGTACCAGCAGCCACAGACACACTGTCAGCCGAAATTGGGAATGCGGCGACAGTGGATGTGGGGATGATGATTAAGACGCCGGAGATGATGGCAACGATGACGGTGATGATGATGTTGTAGTGATTATGATGATGGTGGTCGTCGTGGTGGTCGTGGTGGTCGTGGTGGTCGTGGTGGTCGTGGTGGTATTGGTGGTGATGAAAATGACAATGATTAAGTTGATGATGGTATTATGTGACAATAGCGATGACGTTGATGAGGAATATGACAGTGCAGATTCAGCAAGACATCTTACTCTTCGGACGCTCATCCGGAAGGATCATTAGACAGAAATTCCGTCAAACTGAGTTTCAACCCGCTAGAGGGAATTGCTACAATTCGACTGACATGACAGTTGCTGCTTATGTCCTTCTCTTTGGCAACGCTTCAGTCACGTCTGCGCACTCGGGTCGTGTACTCGAGGGTGGGGAGGTCTTGATGTTGAGCCTCCAATACATTTGGTGTTTGTGTCTGTTTTGCAAATGTGTGCATGTGTTTGAAGTCTCGATGGGGCCCAACGCTGTTTAGCAGCACCGTCGTTTTGTCTGAAACAGCGGGCGTCTAGGGCCGCTGACACTCTGGTCCAACGTCTCCCTCATATTTAAAATTTATTTCTGGTGCCACTGGTATAAACGTATGTACATATGTATTCATCATATGTTACGGCAGTACAGTTAAATATAATATTACGTGGAACACAAACATTGCAGCAAAGCTGTTTTATTTAACTCCCGAACGTGAACGATCTCATGTTTGTCTTTAAAATGTCCTGCCCTAATGGCGTGCACTGCCGTGATTTTGCCATTTCCAAGACGATGATAAAGATACGACAGACTGTGTTCGGGTGGCCATATGTGTCTGCAGAGTGACGGACGGTAATTCCTTTGAAGTGTCTTTAAGTGTACGACTTACTACTAAAACTCTAAGTGTTTTTCAACTATACAAAGTCGGTATTACTGTGGACACACTTGGCGGGTGGGCGCTAAGAGTGCCGATGTCGTTCCATCCCCCGGATGCACAAAGCGACACAGCACTGATCGCTGAAGACACTCCTTGTCGTTTAAACCTCGCGGAGGTGTCGTCCGTTTGTCACTTAAATGGCGTTGTCGCGATCTTAACTGATGCCGTGTTCTCAGCGCTGTCTCCGTCGTATTCACGCGGGGTGTCTGCGACGAATTGCGCCCGCGACAGATTAGAGATGTGTGCACGGCGGGCGATTGGTGCCCGCGGATGTCTGTTTGATCAGCCCGGACGTGCCTTTGATGGGCGCCTGGGCAAGGTGTCGGACGCGCGAACGGTTGGGCTGAGTTAAACATACAGCACTTGCCGAAGTGTCGCTGGCGTCACCGGCACGGCCACCGCTGTCAACCTTTTGTCACGACGCGCATGCGCTGTGTCGCCTATCCAGGTAGGTTGAGCGGCACACATCGGCGCCTTGTCAGAGGAAGGCCAGCGAGCGAAGCGATAGCATAGTCACTGTGTGTGTAACCGGCACACGGCTAGAGGCGCTGGTTAGCCGGCGGGTGTTGTTGACTGCGAACGGACACAGGAGTTACCGTCGACATTCGATGACATTCAACGTGGATACTGTCACTTGTGGATATTCTCTGGATAGTGTTTGTGTGGCGGTGTTTGGCAATCGCCATCCGTCGACTTCAGGTGGTGACGACGTCACGGTTGGATTTATTGCCTGCTCTCTGTAAGTACGATACGATCAGCTCTCGTATAAGTTACATGTGTACGCTATCGTTGCCGCATACGCAGTAATAGCTGCGTTTGTGTCTGTCTAAACCGTAGCGAGCTTTTTCACGTTTTTGATCAGATCGTTAGCCCATAACCGAAGCCTACTCTCGTATCTATACTACCAATGAGTAGACACACATCCTGCGGTACAACGTCGTAGACAACGTTCAGCTGAGCGCTAACGGCGATCACCGACTTGGCCGATACTACAAAAACAAGTATTTATGCAATGTAACGTTACGCCGCCGACCTTATCGAGTTAGTTTCTGTTGTATCGGGTTCGTATTTGTGATGGTGTTCGTTGTGGGTAGAGACTCCCGTGGCTTCGCGTGGTCATTACATACGAGGCAATGGACATCCCGATGAATGGGCAAATGGACCCTTTTACGACCCGTCATCAGCGTCAATAAACCCGACAGACAACTCAATTGGTGTTGTCCAACGATATCTGTAAGGTGTGAAGCGTCAAATCTAGGCATGGTACAATGGAAGAGTCCAACAAACAAACAATGTGGAATGTCTAAGCAGTACATTTACGGCTCGCACAACGTATTGTTTGTTGTCTGTCACACAGGTGTTTTTGTTGCTAGCTAACCTTGCCAGTTACACTTGCGAAATTAATCGACTACATTAGCCAGACAAATCTCATTCTCGACGTAATGAAGTGTGTTCAAACATTAGAAGAAACGGGAATATGTTATGTAGTTGTGAACTGTGTAGAGAAATCATGTCGTGTATAAACTTTAGACAAGAATCATTACTTGAATCAAGTAATCAATGTTATCATAACGTGTGTGGGCGTGTGTGTGTTTTGTATATGTATATGTATATGTATATGCATATGCATATGCATATGCATATGCATATGCATATGCATATGCATATGCATATGCATATGCATATGTATTTATTTGTGTAGTTATTTGTGTAGTTATGTGTGTGTGTGTGTATGTATGTATGTGTGTGTGTGTGTGTGTGTGTGTGTGTGCGTGCGTGCGTGCGTGTGTGCGTGCGTGCGTGCGTGCGTGCGTGCGTGCGTGCGTGTGTGTTTGGATTAATAATTTCGTGATTAATTATTCGAGCGTGCGTAATCAATGTTACCATAGCGTGTGTGCGTATGTGAGTACATACTGCATAGATGAATTATACATTAAATGTTTAAATTCTTGACAAATGTATATCTAGTTACTTCTTCGTCTGCTGCCAATATTATTTCTGTCGTTCGCCTGTAAAATAATAAATTATCGTATCTTCACAACTCGAGCTACGAACGTAATTTTAGTTTACTGCCTTCCACACGTAGTAATTCATGTTACGTCACCTGTCAGTTTTCCTAGTACTACGACACACGTCACTTCCATAAACGTATGTGCGCAGTACTGCTCAGGGTCCACACTGCTTAGCTCGCTCGATAAAGCTAATCGCAGGACCCTTTGATCCGCTGTTTACATATACGCGGTAATTAGTGATATATATATATATATATATATATTATAAGCTACATTGTGTTTGATTAAATTTCTGATAACACCTTCGTTAGAGTTGGGAGTTACCTGGGGTCAAATCGCCAGATTGGACTCGATAACCTTATAATTATATATGATGATATATATATATATATATATATATATATATATATATATATTATATAATGCGTGTGTACATATGCATATATAATATATCGAACACTTTATATATTATATATGTATATATATAATGCGTGTGTACACACATTATATATTATAATATATATTTATATATATTTATAATATATATATTTGTAATACTAATGGATGATTAGACTTCTTCGCTTGCACCACACTGTGGACTTCGCTGATCAAACTGTTAATACTAGACTTTGGCTAGGCAAGCACATGAAAATTATCCAATAACTTTTGTTGCAGGATTTTGTGAGACAGAATTCGAAGAAAGTCGTCGTTTAGAAGAAACGAACAATTTGGATAATACATATTTGAACACCTGTGAATAACTGGATATTTACCAATCAAGCAAAGCGCGGCACAAGAAGGTAGGCCATGATGCCAATAGTAGTCATATTGTTTCAATTTCCCAGTGTTGTGTACACATTGATTTACGTCGTTGTTTAAACATTGACGTCTGATTGATTGTTCGTTAGTGACCTATCGATATGCGTATGTTTCGGTGCATAAGAGTAAATAACAGGTGCAATGTCCCGCTGGCAGACAATAGCTACTGCGAAATATGCATTACATTTCTTGTCACTTGTTTATGATATAAATCAAAATCTGGGGCAACTACGTTACTACAAGAATCAATACCCAGAGTGGTTTACGTTACAAAATCAACCATGGTAATTCGTTACCAATTGACCACCAAACACACTAGATTGTTAACTTATAATTATGAACATTTAAATTTTAAAATAGACGTCACTTTTCCTTTAAAACGACACGTCGTTACTAGCCAACGCACATCTTGTTCAATAAACTGTGCCAAGTTGTCTTTGTCTTGATTCCTGCTAACCAGCGTAACCACTCTTACATGAACAAGCAAAGACCGATTACAAATAAATCCACCGGTTTATCAAACAAGCCCGCCTATTTGGAACAGATCCTTCGCCAATGCCCGGGGGACACGATCAAAGATCGATTCTGCTCTGGCGACCCTGTTCAGTTCAGAAGCAAGCCCCGAGGACATTCAGCGAGCTGAACTCAGTCGAGACAACGGCCTACTGACATCGTAATACGATGTAAGACCGTCCAAATCCTTTCCCTCGGGGAAACTATTACTCTCCACTCTGCACCTACCAACTGTGCAGTTTGCACCAATCTTCCAATGAGAAAAGGGGGGTAATGATCAATTGTTTCGTCTTAGGGAGAAACATTGCCACCAGGTTGGATAGCGTGAGACAGCTTGTGGCAGAGTTCAGATTAAAGATGCGTTGAATGGATGTCTCCGGTATGACGGAAGTCACCCCGTGGATTTATCTCAACTCGCTGAACTTTCTTTATTCGCCAGTCACCCGTGATTCCGCGGAGAGAGTGAGAGTGAGTGATAAACTCGGCTCACGTAGAGTCACTGAAAAGACCACGCGAGTCACCCGACGCGTTATCAATCTACAGAACTGTCGGGACTGACGAAAGTTCCGACTGTTCGCGCCGTCCGGATGCGGTCAGACCTGGCGAAATAAAGGAATGCCGGTGCGCAATCTCTGCTGTGGTCGTCAACATCTGTGTATCAGACTTATAATTACACCGTTGAGCACTTAGAGAATGTGTGCTGCCTCCAGGCGTATTCTAATTGTCATGGTGTCCGCCGTGGTGGAGATCTGAAGATCAGGGGAAGTGATAGTGCGTCCACTGTGCCGACCTGTCTTTGTTGAACCAACATGTCCGGCTGCAGGTCAGATAGGTGCCTGGCTAAGCTACGTTGACAGTCTTTACATTATGACAAATTTAAATCCCATGTCAATAGACATTTGGACAGGTGACCCTTAAGAAGTGTCAGAAGATTCCCATTGGTCAGTTGAGCGACGGTTTTACCGAACAGCGCGACACAAGAATTATTTTCATTATATATTTATATCAAGATAAAGCCAGCATTATCTTGCAAACCGAGTTCCCTTTAAAGCGGATATTAAGAAAAACAAATAGGTTTCATCATGTGAGAGAATGTGTTTTTTCTTGGTGAGGTCAGTGTCTAACCGTAAATATTTCCCTCGCGCCTGCGTCCAGTCGTGATAATCACACACTTTGCCATGTGTCTACTAAACTGTTTGGTTTATTGCCGTGACGTATGTCACTCGTGGTCTCCCGCCCCGCCCATTAAAGTGTCGCCTTCAGCAGCGCTTCAAGACGCCCTAGTCGTGGTTCTGCAACTGACAACGACCGATGCATTCCGTCACACCCTGAACAGGTCTAATTGCAACCTCCATGTGACGCCAGCACGCACACCTGGCGAATAAATCGTCACGACGAAGCCTGATCGGGACACCGTCGCACATTTGCCACATCCTTTTGACTGACGTCGTGACAACGGCGCCGTCACCTGTCACTGCCGTCGTCATCATTACGACAGGGTCGCCTATTTCGTCGGGACTACAGAGGATCATTTACCGGGTCGATACACGCCAAAGAGATGCACGCGAGGCCTCCCCGATGTGCACACGTGCGCAAAAGGGCATGCACGCGCACGTGCACGCGCTCGATCACAAAATAAAACACGCTGGTCTAAAGTGACAGTTTATGACGTATTTTCAAATATATTCTTTGCCTGAAACGCACCGAAGTTTCGTCTGCGTGTGTGCAAATATACTTTTTAAAGAACGGCACATTTCGCCAGGCCCTCAAGGGTGCTGTACGGCCCAACGTGTTTATAACAATCATCTTCACTGCGCGCGTGGAACGTAAAGCATAATAACTTGCACACGTATCAACAGTACGTTTGGTGACTTTGGCTGGAGCTGATCCTCGGCCAGCCCATGTGAGCTGTACGTCAGTGGCAGGTGTGCAGCTACAGTAGCCCGCGGGGCCGGACAGATGCCATCACGGTGGCCGAGGTCGATACACATCATGCCGGCGTCAGTGGACCCCGCCGCCGATAAGACTGTCCGTTGCCCCTTGCACGGGCGGCCTGATCTCGTCTCGCGTGGCTGAATCGGCCGGCCACGCAGCGGCTCACTGCGCGCGATAAGCCCACGTTGATTGAATAACAATAGCTTATTTCCCGCGCATTAGTCCGCCAAATCCGGCCTCCGATCTTGTTTACTCAGCGTCAGTCTGGTTTTCCTGAGATCACTTACATTAAATAAACAATGTCTATGGATGCATTGCAAAAGTTTAGTTAAGTTATTATGTCGGATTTTGTACTTAATACTTAGTCACCACATCCCTATCTAGATCTATGTTGACCCCAAGGCTTACTTACATCACAGCTATACGTCACACACTGCGCACGATTGTCTAACTACTCACCAGACATACAGTTAGCCATAACGCTACAATGTCTTGGATGCTAAGATAATTATTCCAAATTCGTCGTCGTCCACATTTAGACGGGAGAGCCTGTCACATTCACGAATGATGCAGCTTTCTCCAGAAACTCGATATTCCCATTTATCTTGCTGTTCGATGGGGCGTCTGGCATCACGTGCTGCCTTTGCCCTTGCTACATTGGGCAGTGCTGCAGTTAATTATACATATGTTTTCGCTTTCATTATCCTTACGTAACTCACGCGTTCGTCTCTCCTACGATACACAGCGATATGTTTGCATGCATTTCATAACGACGAATAGTTAGCGATGGGTGACTTAATCAAGCATAGACGTGTTGCAAAGCGTACATGACAGTTTACCCTTCCCGTGTAATTAATTATTATTGTCGGTGATAATTGATGCAAGTCGTGTCTCCCATGGCAACGAGCCGTCAAACTCCCCAAGTATGTCCAGGAAAGCAATTGTCGTTTCCGGAAATACGTCATACTATTAATAACGGGAATGTTTCCACGACATCGTCTCACTTTTGTTTAATATGCATACTAATTATCCACACAGAGCAGTTACACTATTTCTGTGATGCGTTTATTTAGTAAACATTGTAACATTTAAAGTATGTCATAAGTGTTTGATTTTTAAGTAGAATTTATTGGCTAAATTCTGTGCACAGTTACTATAACGGAGCGTCCAGATGATTTTGTAAGATAAGTTATAACTGATATTAACTACTGAAATGAACAGGGACGGGAACAGCATGACATGATTGCAACCACTCTGACATCGCTCGCACCTGGGAACAAAACCTGTCGGCCGGCGATAGAATTGGCTGGCGGTTACGCCACAACGTACGCACGGGACATTACAGCAACGCTACCACCGACCGACCGACCAACGCCCTCCCGTGCCTAGCCTGGAACCACGCCAACGACGACGAGACCTCGGCATGTGGTGTCGTCATACGCTTTGTTCTCGGCTCATCAAAATGCATAACTGCGCGCCGCCGCCCCCCGGATTGCCGTCTCCGCTGTACGCCCGGGTCACTGAGCCCGTGTTTTGCAAAATGCAAATGAGACTGTGTTCTTCTCGGCCGAGTTGCGTGAGGAGAGACAGATGGGACGTAGGGTCGTTCGTGACATGTCCGAGGCAAGAGGTGTGCGTGGCCTTGTTAGACAAGCAGACAACTCACGTAGCCGTCAGGTGTAGCGACTGAAGCGTGCAAAGTAATTAGACAATTGGCAACGATATCTTGCAACTGATATTACGACAATCGAGAGGATACGTGTCTGCGTATGTCTTCGTTGAACAATTCTGATGGATGGCGATCTACGTGAAAAGCAACTTGAAATCGGGACTTCGTCTTGAGTGTTTCTTCTCCCCTCGCGTGAGGTGCTTGTAAATAAATCACCTGTCCCGATCAGTTACAATTCCTCAAATAGCGACTGTTCATTTCTGTCCTGTCAATGAATCTTTCCGCAATGTCCCTTCGCATAATATACAGTCATCTTCTACAATTTTATAAGCATCTTCTATGTTCCGAGCTTCGCGTTCGACATCGAATAGGAAGTGAAATCGCAACATAACATCTCCCTGTCTCCTTCGTCGGATAAGCGCGACACCAATGAAAACAACTGGATCGTCTCGTCTGTAGAAGGTTAGACAGGAGATGCTTTTTCTGCAATATAGGCCATTGTTTTAGTATCTTTCTAAATACAAGTTCTGCAGATGCGTTTATCTGCGTTCATAACCTCACTTGCTTCCAACGAGACTCGTACAACCAGGTTAGTTTTTTGGTCGTAACGCATTGACTACTTTTGTAGTGCACTCTTATGGTGAATGTCAAAATTAGGTCCATTTTGCTGGAGCTCTATCGGCGGTCTTGAAAGACAGATGTGTAGGTCGCTGAATCTGGAAATCGTCGTGCGTAACTTAAATATAGACCAGGAGTCTGATCGGGCGATACGATATGAAACATTAGCAAAAACAGACCTCGTTGAGGTTAGACTGCGCGGAGACAAAGGTTGACGGCGCCGAGCCGAGACAATCTCAGGTGGGAGCGGTGAAGCGGGGCGCACGAGTCAGCCATGCAGACGGACTTATCGTGCGCGGCCATTGTTGACTATCGGTGCATCGTCGATGTCTCCCCGGATGTTGCTTCTATCGACTGGCAGTCGTTACAATTTCAAATGGAGAAACACGACACCGTATCGGTGTAGTTTAGCGTGCCCGCCACGCCCACTGCGTGTGTGATCACGAAGGACAGTCGTTATGGCAGTAGCAATCGCTCGACTCCAGAGCTAAATACTAAACAGCAAACGCGCTAAACACGACGACACAGGGCATCAGAATCGCCAGATATTAACCACACAAACAACAGCACCGTACAAGGAGCTGAAAGGAGTACGGTGATAAGTTAGTAGGGATTCATTTGCGGGATTCAAATAGATAAAACGATGTTTGGGTCCGGATAAATCCAGCTTTTTCCTTGATCAGTGTTCAAGCGGGTCCAGCTATTGGTGCGGATCTTATGAAATGATCAACGTTGGTCGGCCATGCACGAACGAGCCGATTCCTTCAGGCAATATGTTCATTAGGGCTATGAAAGGTCAGCCATTTCAATTAAACAGATCACATATTAGCCAACCGGATAGACTATTATTTACCCCGTGAAACCACATGGTTTACGAATATTATGTTTGGTGACTGCATTAAATGTTACAACACTTGTCAAACGTTGGCAATGAGTCACGAAGGTATTATCACAGCAGCTCCGTGGTTGGTTGGGCTTACTGCCTGAGAGCGGCACCCTCACCATACCCGGCGTGCCGGATGTACCGCGATGCGCACCCTCGGCTACCTGCCGTCGTTACAGCGCCAGGTGCCACCGTGATGAATGGCAGGTGACACCCGTCGGCCCGACAGCCTCGTGAACGAGCTCCGAGCCCCGTCCGCGACGTCGCGTCGCTTTCACACGCTGCCCCACTCGCTTATTAAAGCGAAATCTCCGGCGCATCACTCACTCACGTTATGGAAGGCAAACATTTCGCGTGACAGCGTCTTCCTGTCGCTCTTTTGTGCCGTACAAAAACGCACTGTATTTGCCCCCGACCGTCTGTGCAGAATTCTACGGCACAGCAGGTAACCGACCCCGGCAAATGCACCGGGCGGCCCGAACCTCGAGAGTGACGGAGAGCGCGCGTCGATCACCGCTAAACACCTCCGACGATGTCGTACTGCATCGTTGAGCTGACTGATTAATTTCACGTGTCCAAATCTACAGGTGTAAAACGGTTTTGTCGACTCCGCAGTGCTGCTGATGGCAGCGTCGCCTGCCGGTTACGTGCAGTGATGTCTTCGACGGCCATTTTGTGGACAGTTCACTGTTTTGCCACAAGCAGTTGATCAAGGAAGTGGCGAGAGAAATAACCAACAAGGCCCTACTAAAATGTACGGTGTTATTGCAGTAGAAATGTACACAACACTGGTTACGCCTGCAGGCGTCATTATATCCCGAGATAGGCAGAGGCCGTACAATACATGAGTAATATTACTTAAAATGAAATTTCTAAATGCATGGCGATTGTTGGCCTACGTAATGGCGGATGTGATATATCCCCGAGGGCATTTGCGAGTGTTGACTGTGGTTTGAACCACCTGAAGTGAACTACCTCTAAAAGTCACATTTTTACGTCTGGTCGTTATGTATATTATATACAGTTGTATAATATATATATATATATATATATATATATATATATATATATATATATATTATACAACTGTTATAAATACATAACGACCAGACGCACAATGTGCAACGTGGGCCTGTTATTATAATATCGATTAGTTTATCAGGATTGTGGTTGGTATGCTATATTTTGGCGAGGTCACGAATCCGATCAATCCACATCGCATATGTGACCTTCGCCTGAAGTTTCCATATGTCGCCGAATATTGCACGTTTTAACAACGATGCTCGGGTATTTGGCAAGCCCCTCGAGTACACTTCCACCTCGGCGGGTCAAAGAGCTGGTATTCAAGCCTACAACGATATGCACTGCCAGCGCCAGCGGCGCACGCTTTTGGACAATAATGCTACAACGCTTAGTAGAGACACCAGTGAACGTTTACGAATGGCCTGATGTGAAAATTCACCACAATCGTATATCTGTAATATCGCATAAATGGAGGTCGAAACGCCTTTTGCGTGGACGTTTTTGTCGGCCTCGTTATCCAAACAGACAGTTGGTGATGAAAGCCGTGTTGAACGAAATGCACCCTCGTTTCGACGAGGTTAATACGTTTTTCTCAGCTTACGAGATATCAATTTGCGGCCAGCTTATCTACGAATCAACACAATCCGTTCCGGACGATTTAGCTGCATGCGTTGGTGTACGCTCGAGCCAGCTGGGTTTAACGATTTATCGTTGTCGTGTTGCAGTAACCCTCGTTTCTTTGTTAATGCTATTTCGATATTATCGCAACGTGTAGGCCTATTGGGTCAACGATACGATTCGCTCAAGTCAAGATACCAGTCGCCAACGGGGCTGTGTTGCAAGCGCAATCTCTCGTGGTCGCCTGAGGAAAAAATGTACAAGTCGGCCGCAAGCGGTGTGATTTAGATCAAAGAGCCGCTGACTGGACTGCATGTCGATACTACCAGCTATCGAGACGACACACCGCAAAACAAACTGTCAAGACAGAAAAACGCCGTTGCATGCCCGCTCACGAGTTGCATGTTTACGAGCGGAGCTCTTTGAAGCAGTTTGTCCACATAAAACAGGTTCATAACCTACGCACACATGTACGCCTGAATGACCAATTAATACACCCACCTAGTGAATACCGTCTAAGTGATGTCGCCGCACTTGCGTTACTTCGTTTGTAGAATGACGAGCGGCCATTCATTTAATGGCGGCACTTTCATGGCGGGAAAGAGCGCGCGCGATGGTAATGTCGTCTGCTCGAGATTTATAATGTCGGTTTCAAAGCAACATCTCTTTCGGCGGATATTGAATTACATCAATAGAGCACGCCTTGTCGTAACTAGCATGCCGTGGAAATCAGTTTATCTTATGAGGTTGTTTTCTTTTAAATGCGTCAGAGACATCTCTAATAAACCGTTTTTAAGCATCCTAAACCGCAGTCCATAACCGACCATTGATGTGTGAATAAATGCACGGACTACTACGACTATGATGCAAAACTGACGATTTCATGGATGAATAACTACTATCTGTTAGCGAGGGTTATTCTAGAATAAGCCTGCGGGATTAAGCCTTTCCAACAAAAGCATTCCACAAGCACAGACGACGCTTCGCTGTCGTTTCTAAATAATCACAAAGTCAAGACCAAAAGCTTACAGGGCTGGAGGCTTTTCTGGAAACGTTCCAAACGCACTGGAACCGTACGTGGCTAGAGCAAATATCGTATATTATTTATTGTCACAGCTTGGGCCTGAATGTTTACACTGCGAACAGCACCTGGACAAATGCCACCGTACGTACGTCAACACTGTCACAAACGTATGTTTACGACGTCTTAGGTGCCATAAATCCTCGAAAGTAGTAGCGGCGCGTAGTAATTCATACATATGCTAGTTTTTCATTCGGCGAAGGTGATGTGATAAATTGGTTGCAACATAAGTCATATCGCTAATCGACTAGATCCTGAGCAACGACGTATATGACACGGTGTACATCGACGATAGCCATGCAGTTACTTTGGTACAGTTTTAAACCAGTAAAGCTATTTTAAACGTCGCATTATTTTAAAGGTGCATTCGGTTAGACGGGTAAAAGCACACCGAGACGAAGCGTTTGCTTATTTTACCGCGAAAACGCCAACTGTCTGGGTCCCACTACGGAAGAAGTGTTTGCATGATAGTCTTAGACATGTAATTTGATTACCGACATCCGCTGCATAAAATCACATGCACAAATACATGGCTAACATAGACTAGAGATGACTCTTCTGCGTCTTCTCTGTATGTGGGTCTAAAGTTCGGGCTAAATCCACACACATGACTGTCATGACTGTCATGAGGTGGTTCGCTGTTCGTGTGAAATGGTTGTGGACCACGCCTTAGGGATTGTGACGGTATTTACGTCACGATCACGTCAACGGTATGGTCAAACCCACAGATCCCAGGGCTGCCATTGGTAAGAAAACACAGGCAGTCACCCATGCCTGAGTCAGTGCCTCAGTGACTGAGCCAGTGCCTCAGTGACTGAGCCAGTGCCTCAGTGACTGAGCCAGTGCCTCAGTGACTGAGCCAGTGCCTCAGTGACTGAGCCAGTGCCTCAGTGACTGAGCCAGTGCCTCAGTGACTGAGCCAGTGCCTCAGTGACTGAGCCAGTGCCTCAGTGACTGAGCCAGTGCCTCAGTGACTGAGCCAGTGCCTCAGTGACTGAGCCAGTGCCTGTCAGTGACTGAGCCAGTGCCTCAGTGACTGAGCCAGTGCCTCAGTGACTGAGCCAGTGCCTCAGTGACTGAGTCAGTGCCTCAGTGACTGAGTCAGTGCCTCAGGCTGAGTAAACGGGAAAGCCAGTTTGCCTCATGACTGGGCGGGGCCTCAGTGACTGGGTCAGTGCCTCAGTGACTGGGTCAGTGCCTCAGTGACTGGGTCAGTGCCTCAGTGACTGAGTCAGTGCCTCAGGGACTGAACTGTCTGAACATGCGTCAATAGTCAACACGCATTTTGCCTCATGATTCTGCTGGCGATGGACCTAGGCATGTAAGCTGGGCCTCAGTCTTCTTCTGAATACAGGATTGACATTTAAGTCCCAACTAAGCTTATAAACTATGCTCTCTTGGGTAGGGCATATACTCTCTTAAAATAGTTTAGATACATATATGGTGTGTTGTTGAGTATCATTGGAATGATTTAAAACTGATGTATGGTCTCAGCAAGACGTTATCACGTGACAGTCGGTCTTGTTAGGTGATCATGATGCTCTGACAAAGTCATAAGATGAAATTAACTTTAGGAGAACCACTCCATGCAGTGTGGAATAAATTAAAAGGCAATAGCAGCAGGCAGAGTGTGGGAACAATTAATTATGAGAGAACAGTGACTAGCATATCCTGTCCATGTCTGTGCATGGTCATGGAGGCCAGTGAATTTGCTGAAATGTTGTGGCTTGTCACGTCATACAACTCATTCCAAAGCAAACACCACAGCCCAGTTGATTATTTACCTACTGTCAACCCCGATGTAGTTAGTATGTATCTTATTCACTGGAAAGTAATGCTCTACTGAATTTTAATAATGTTGCACTTTTAATGTATAATAGTCTAGTTCTTTTATCACATCTGTATTATTTCATCAGCCCCATGTTAATGTTAGTTTGTTGGGCGTAAGCAAATAGCCTTCCACAGTTTCATTCAGTGTTTTATTTACACACGTTAGAAATAGAACGTTTGATATCCATGGCCTTGCTTGGCATATTGGAAAATATAACCACATAATCATGCGTTGTCCATTTGTTTGTGTGCAGAGTTTGCGAAGTAGTACAATGTTTGTATTGTAAATGTTGAATGTTTAGAAACAGCTCAGTACTGATTTTGTTGTGACATAATCACATAATAACAAAAATTGAACTGTGAATGCACACATTTTATAGTCTTTCACCTTACTGTTAAAAGTAAAAGGTCTCTGTTGTACACATAAAACATTTTTCAATTCAATTCAATTTATTTCAAAACACACAACATTAAAAAGCAAGCAATACAAATACAAATAATAATAAGTCACATGGTACAAATGAAATACAATTAAGAAATATGTTTTGAAAAGGAGTAGACATGAAGTGACACACTTATATGTGTCTACCCCTGTGAACACTTCATCAAAAATGATAAGTGGCAATTCTTAGTTTTTAATAATTGTAATGATGCTGTTACACAACAAATAAATACGTGCACACAACAAATGTTAATTTGTCGTTATAAATAATGGTGCATGGTGCCTTGTATCAGTTTGTGAATCTTGAATGTTCAAACTCCAAAGCATACAGTTTTATGCAGAGAATTGTCCACCCGTCATTGGACCACTGGATGTGTAAAATCTGTTGTGGGCAGGTAGAAATAACACTGGTAAAAAATAAAGAGCAAAAAAGATCTTCAGAAATCAGATATTGTCAGTTATTTCTCAAAAATCGGTATCATGCATGTTTGTAGTTTATTTCAGGTCATAAAACACCTCAACATGCTGGTATGATAACATCCACATGTCCAGTTTATTGTCCACCCAAAATAAGTGTGGCGGGGAAAAATATTGTATCCTGCATACAGCCCGGTCCAAAGTATTTACTGTACATGGTGACAACTTTTCAGATTTGTTTGAATGTTTAGGAGGTCTGTTGTCACACCTCATCTTGCTTTGTTTGACTTGACGCAAGCCAACTTGGCACTGTCTCAAATACCCTTGGTCATGTTGCCAATTGTTTTACAATAGTAACAGTGTACAGTGTTTTTGGGTCACAAATGTAGACTACTCCTGGACCTGTAAGGTGCACAGTGTGAAGGAGTTTGATGGATAAGTGGGCCATGAATAATTGGGTCAGCTTAACGTAATTAGTGATATATATATATATATATATATATATATATATATATATATATATATATATATATATATATATTCAGTGTTTGTGCCTCATCAGAACCATCATCCATTCTCACAGTTATGACTTTTTCAATCAATTATCACACTGTCCACTATAACGACCAGAAGGTTGTTTGGTTGGTGTTACATATAATTCTGACCATACAACGTTGGACCAAATATGTTCTGTTGATGCTGATCACAACTGAAGTGACAACTTTCAGTCTCTCTGATCACTAAGTTGGACACAACATAGGCCCAGGTGACATATTTCACCATTAGTTAAAGATGGATGCGAAGGCGTAATCGGATATCTATGTCACTCGCAGTAACCCAAAACCTTGAGATGCAGCTGTTTCGAGCTAGCGTACTACTGGTGTGTGTGCGTGGCTGACCGTTTTGTTCTTACTATGTTTCAGGTGTGACGCTGCATCTACGCTCACCGCATCTGGATACACGGAAGTTTCTAATGTGAGATCGTAAGGACAGTGACGTGGATTTTGTTCGAGATGGCATGTGATCGCTATCTTCTGTTGATATGCATTAACTGAACACCTACAATGGAGTGCACGTAACACAGATATTGGACACCTTTGATGGCCACAAAAGGGCCTACTTTAGAACACACACAGTTATTTAGAGGATTGAAAAACTGTTAGAAGAGACGGCAGGCGAAAATGTTGACGAACCGACAGCTTATTTTTGTGTTCATACTGGCGAGCATATGTATGCTTTACGCTGAAGCACGCAAGAAGCGGAATCTGCTAAGATCGCAACAAAGCAGTTTACCGGATAAAGATGCAGGTAGGTGGAGCCACACGGTGTGTTATGATGTTGCATGACTTATTGATTCATAGTTTTTATGTGTTGATGATTGGATGACTAAGTGCTTGACGATTGGATGACTAAGTGCTTGATGATTGGATGACTAAGTGCTTAATGATTGGATGACTAAGTGCTTGATGCAAGTTTAGTTTATCCGATCCAGTATAAAGCTAATTTTACACATTTTTTATAGTATATTTCAAATTTCAGATTATTGAAAACCTATAATTATTAGCAGTATTTCTAATAGAATCATGAACATAATTGAACGACCTTTTATGGTATAGTTAAAACTAGTTTTAAAATTTATACTAAGTATTACAGTAATACAACATGCAATTACAATAGTCCTGGTTAATATAGAAGTCTTATGTCAGCACATTTATGTCATTTGTTTTCACAGCCATAGTAAATATTTAAAGCATAAGTAGCCAAATAAATCTGGTGATAGAAAACGGAAAAGAGTTGGTCATAAAAACAGTCTGCCAAGTATGTGAACCCATTCACTGTGAGGAAACATCACATTATTTAAGTTGGTCGACCTGACGGGGGCATTCCTGTCGTGTCACGTCTATTGTCCCTGTTACTATAAAAGATACACCTTTGTTTGCTCTTATGTTCCCGTACCCATGGTTCGTGGGAAAGAAACGAGTCCATAGTGAGGAATTGTACTATCTGACTCATAGGTCTGATGTTTGATCTACATTAACCCTGGCACAACCTTTTCAGGTCAACTGCTAATGAAGACTCATAATTAACATAACAACACGGGTTTGTTTTAGCCAAGACAATGCTTTCCCATAGGTATATTCTGAGTTAGTTGTTACCAGGGCTTTATGCAGGACCAAATTATTGCCAGTCACACATGTTTTGGTGGAAACATGGATGTTAACTGTTAAGCCAGTTTACAAACTTTAAAATGTGTCTGATGACCTGAAATTGACTACAAACACACACGTGACACCATTTACACTCACTTCTAAGGCAAAACTGACAATATCTACGGTGTTTGGTTTTGGAAGACCTTTTTTAGCTCCTTCATTGTTTTACCCATCCACCCATATTTCTACCCATCCACAACGGTTTTTACCCATCCAAATGATGGGTGGATGGGTCTCTGCATAAAGCTATGGTTGTTACGACGTTGTTAAACTTGTTATAGACTAAAAAGGTTGTCTGTGTCTGGACAAATGTGTAGTCTTCTGGGCAGTAAGCTGTTTTATTGTACCCAAAGGTTTAGATTCTTTTGATCTAAAGGTCGTAGCTTTATCCAGAGACCCGTCCACCCATCATTGGGATGGGTAAAACCGGTTGTGGGTGGGTAGAACTATCGGTGAATTAATAATATCATGAAGAGGGAAAAAGTCTCCCAAAATCACAGATATTTTCAGCTATGCTTTGAAAATGGGTGTCACAGTTCAGGTCATAAAGCATATATCATCTGGCTTGATGTCAGGTGTGGGGTGTTTGTAGTTTATTTCAGGTCATAAAACACATCTTAGCTGGCCTAAGTATGTACTATGTTTATATAATTATGAGTTAACATGCACATGTCCACCAAAAAAGTCTGACTGGCAAAAATATTATCCTGCATAAGGGCATCGATATTTTGAGGCTGCAGTTTTTCGGGTTAAATCTCATATCAATTTAGTTTTAGTTTTGTTGATGGCAATATTTTTATACCAAATTTATCAGTGCTCTATCGATTTCAAGCTTGTGGTATATACAAACATATATATATATATATATATATATATATATATATATATATATATATACATATACATATACATATACATATACATATACATATACATATACATATACATATACATATACATATACTATATATATATATATATATATATATATATTATAACCTCCAGTTGACTAATCTGTAATGTTTCAATGGATTTATATATAGAGACTTTAATTCTTTAAAAAGTTATGCGCCACAATCTATCAGTTATTTGTCATGATGACATGAGCACATCAAGTTAAAGTTGTGCTTTCATAATAATTACAGTGTAATTTAGCAAGGCAATCGTCACGCATGTGTACATGTTATGCCTACTCATGCTTGTTACAAAGCACTTCAGTTTTGCACACATGAATGCACACATGCACGCATGAGCGAGCATGCATGTACACACACCCAACCAACTGATTTAATCAACATTCCTTCAATGTTATTGTTAGCAGTAGGAGTCAACGAAACAAATATCTTAAGGCAGGGGCAAAGTGATTGTGTGGAATTGTGGATACCTATAAACGGACACAGAAATAACTATTATCTCATCAGCTAGGCAAGATTGTTGTATGCAACTTAATTGAAATATTTTTTTTGCTAAAACAAGATAAAAGGTGTGCTGTAACTTGTAAGTAAACTTGTTATGTTTTGTTAACATAGTTACAGGCATTATGTTATTATCTGTAATTTCCTTCCTAGTTATGGTGGTGTGTTATTACCCCTAATGTAACTTTCATGTAATTTTACTAAACCATCATTCATGGATGTCTGATATTGCTCCAGCTGTTTTATGAATATAATAATAGAACTTAGATTAGAAGACAACTAATTTGCTTTTACAAGCAAATTCATAAATTACTAAAAGCAGGATTATAACTTATATCATTGGTGTAATAAATAGTGACTTTATATATTGTTCCTGATTGTACTGATACTACAAAAATATTTGAACATTTTCAAATTACATCTAACTATATATATCTGCAAGCAAGCATATGGATAATGTCACTGAGAATGTCAAGTTTGAGTAGTTTTATGGCCAAGGGTTGCATACATTGAACCATCTCACATTATTCATACCCCGTACTAAGAAAACAAATAACCCGAGCCTAAGCACGTGTCACTTTTTATCTGACATGTTGTCTTTGACTGGATCTGAATTGGGCAACGATTTATAAACTTCATTTGAATGGTACAGGTCGTGAACTTATGCCTGGGGTCTCAATTGCGCTGAGTCTAGTGTGCAGGCACATCTGTTGCCTACATATATTTCACTTTGGCTTTCTGTGGATGTCGAAATTGTCTACCAATTCGTGATCTGTCATCGTAAATGTTCGTATTCTATCAAGTCTGGATTAATGGGTCTAACTGTGTGGTCCGACACATCAGCTGGAGTCTCATTGTCCACCTGATATTAGTCGCAATCGAAATGCATAGCGTGAAAGCATCTGCTGAAATTGGAAGTATAATTTTGCTATAAATAATGACCAAGTGAGGTTAAAAAAATGCAAGAGTAATAGGATTGCGCTGGGAATTTATTGTAGTTTGTGTGTTTGAAGCACCATTGAAATAGGAAAACGATTTTGCTACGTGAAGATATTTTAAATGTGGAACTTTACATCGTTAGGGGGTTATGTGAACATTTTTATGGATTACAAATGTTTTCTTCAAGAATATAATTTATATATTGCTAAAAAGTAAATCTTCCCTACAGTCCAGTTTGTAACGACAATGTTTAAGCTAAAACCAAAAACATAACAAATAAAACCGAAAGTGTGAATGTTCATTGGGTAAAATGTTGTATGTATTTAAAAAATGCAAACTCCTGAATTGTATATCAGAATTACAGGATGTGGGATGTGGGATTAGTTTGTATAAGTTTTCAATATGTTAACATCTGTTTCTCAAACCAGTTTCCCATTGAAAGTGTAAACAGGTTAGGTATTACATTAAGATGAGGGATATGTAGTCATACGTTGACATGTGACATGGTTATATTCAGTTGTGTTAATAATAATAATGATTACAATAATAATTTGTATAGTGCCCAATCCTCTTAAAATAGACACAGCTGTATTAAGAAAAAAACATTAACTAATTAAATAATACATAAAAACAACTGTGTTAACAATTATAACTTATATACTGTAAGTATAATACACTGTTTATTCAGTGTTACTACAAAAACTGTATGTATGTGTATTTTTTTTTTTTATATATATATATATATATATATATATATATATATATATATACACACATACATACAGTTTTTGTAGTAACACTGAATAAACAGTGTATTATACTTACAGTACATAAGTTATAATTGTTAACACAGTTGTTTTTATGTATTATTTAATTAATTAATGTTATAATTATATGACTTGTAGTGGAAGTAATTTTAAGACTACCATGGGTATATACCAATTGCATTTGAGCATTTGACTCATTTAGAAGTGATTGTATACATGTACATTTTGACCTGTAGTGGAAGTAATTTATGTACTAATCTGCATTCACAGGTGAGCTGTTTTGTGCCTGTGAAATGACTCAATCCTGAACAAACAAATCACCCTATCATCTCCACCCCCAAAGCACCTTAGCCTGAGGACAACAGCGATTATCCTCCAGCTGTGTTAACCCCAAGACAGGGTAATTGCATACACAGCACTGAATCACCCCTTATATGATCCACCAGGGCAACAGTCCTAATGGAACACATAACCCTTCACGCGGCTGTCACCCCATTTGACATGGTTTTCTAAAAACCCAAGAAAACGAATCCGTCATTTGCATATAGATTGTCGCCCAGGTCGACAGCCAGTGATTGCTGCGTGCATATTGATGTGAAATTAAATCCCGCGGTATCCCCGGGCAGCAGGGATCACGTGTGGCGACACAGAAAGGTGTGGGGCTGTGGTGTTGGGTGACAGAGTGTAGCCATGGTATGTCACATTGCCAGGACAATGTGACACCTGTGCTGGACCGAAGGCCCAGGCCCAGCATGACAGGTCTCCTACAGGTAGAGACGGGCGTCTGGTGTTTGTCATACCTGTCAAATCTACTGCGTCCCTTTGTCTGGTTTCGCTGCCGAGTGGCCACTTGAGAAACTACAGCTGAGTTTGACGGTCTTTATGATAGCAGTAAGGTATTTCCCCTGATTGTGTCCATGTTCCTTGTCAAAACTGGTAGTTTATGGACTGTTTTCTACATGGCAGACCTGGATGGTGACTTCTTAAAAATCATGTCTGGGTCAGGAGACAAGTAACAATCAGTTCTCTCTCTTTAATAACCCACAGTAACAGTCTCTATAAAATGTACATGAAATAATCCTGCAAAAGCTGGTGTAAACCTGTGGCAGTTTATCCAGTTGATAGTTGTCTGGTTAGATACTCATTTACCGTGCACTACCCTAGCTGCCCACTGTATATGTGAATTTAAACTGCTGCAGTTGATTGCCATGTTTAGTAGGCTATGATTGACTGGCCGTTGCACTGATGGTAGTACTAGACCACTAATTCGTCTGACTAACACCCTCTGAGAGTGGACACAATAGAGACCACTTGATGGCCGGAATAAAGTTGGAATTAGAGTGTGTCACTGGATAATTTACCACCGGAAATGTGAGGCGTGCTCAGGCAGTATGCTTGACCGTTAAGTAGTCGGGAATCACGTCCGGTGTGAGAAGTGTTCTTGCACTGTTAGAGTCTATATAAAAGATTCCTGTCTCTTGACCCCCTTCCAACCCGCAGGGTTTGAAGGATTTCAGGTAGATGTTATCTGAATCACCGTCACGTGTCATGCCCAGTTTTATAATAGTGTTTTTCATGACTGCTTATAAAAACCTCTGGGCAGAGATTGTGCATTTTGGCATGAATACTGCACCTTGGGCAAGATTGAAAGTCACAGGTTAACTTGACTGATATAAGGTTATCATGTGTAAGATAGGTTTTTTAATTTGCTAGTGTAAAGTGTCCTAATGATGCATTTGGTACTATTTTAAATAGAAAATAAATATTTATCACACATATTCATACATCCATTTATAAAGACTTGTTGGAATGTTACTTACAGCTGTTAAACCATTGGAACCTTGTGAATAGGCATTTGGCAGGCTTGTTTAGGGTAGGGGACAGTTTGATTCTGTCCCAGAGCTATGCTTATCAGGTTAATGGCACTTACACCATACCTGTTTATTGTGTATGAGTATGTGGTAGCACCAAGTATTTAGTGGTGATACCAGAAGTCTGGGCCTAATCTAGAAACATATTTGGCCTCTTTTCAAATACCCATTTATATGGACAGCCTCAGTGGGTGATTAAGCTGCATCAAGTTGGTGGATGAGAAAAGAGGGTAGTTATGTGTAATTAGTGCCACCCCTCCAGGTGTTGACATTATGGGGATTCTAAACCCCTTTGTGTGATCCCTGCTGGAGTTTGTTCTCATGACATCCACTGGCCTGGAGAGACAGTATTGATGGCGTGAGTCGATGGGAGTGGATTGGGTCAACTTCTCTGTGATTGTCCAACAAGTGCATGGAAGTGGGATCACTGTAGACAGGTCCAGACCCTGTGAATACAGCAGTTGTATTGATGGACCCACTGGGGGCGACACAACCACTTGTGATCACAGAACACACTATTACTAGTGAATGGTCAGATCTATTATTGAAATGTTTGCTTTTTACGTACACAGCTGCACTTAATTTCCATAAGACGTCGTGGATATTTATCGTTCTGTTATTGTGTACATATCTAGGTGATAAATGTCACGATGTGTAGACCTTACTTGTTTGAGCAAGTTTATGTTTGCACAATAACAAATGGTGTAACTATATTTCCATTGTTTACAAGGTTATAATGGAACGCTATTTATTCATTCAGTTTGCTTTATCACAGCACTTAATTTCCATAAAACGTGTTCTGTTATTGTGTATATATTTAGGTGATAAACGACACAATTTATAGACCTTACTTGGTTCAATCTGTTAACATTTGCAAGATGATAAACTTAACTCTATTTCCAGGATTTACTCGACATTATAATTGCAACTGCAGTTATACTTCAGTAGATACGTTCCGTTACCCACCTAGAATTAAAGTTAAAAAAATATATAATAACAAATACAAGAATGCTTAGTATTCCACCCATAATCTATAAGCTGGTAAATATGTCATCAACTCTGTATTGCTTACCAGGGCTTTATGCAGGATAAAATTATTGCCAGTCACACATATTTTGGTGGATGTTAACTGTTAAGCCAGTTGACAAACTTTAAAATGTGTCTGATGACCTGAAATGGACTACAAACACACATGTGACACCATTTTCACTAACTTTCAAGGCATAACTAACAATATCCATGGTTTTGGAAGACCTTTTTTATGCTTCAATTTTTTTACCCGTCCACCCATATTTCTATCCATCCATATTCGTTTTTACCTGTCCAAATGACGGGTGGATGGGTCTCTATATAAAGCTATGTTGCTTACGAACAATAGGACACTAGTTAGCAACTTAGCATATACTAGCCAGTAACTAGATACGTACATAGAAATGACACATGATGTAAGTTGAGCGTAGGGAATTTGAACACTTAATGATACAAAATGAAGTTTTTATCAATGTTTTCTATGCTGTGTGGTATTATTTTACGACTACTTGCCTGGACAACACTGATGTGATAAATTATTTACTTGTAATTGTCTGCATGTTTTTCTCTCAAAGTTTACTATGCGTGTGTATTTTGTGAAGTGATACAATATGCTGATAAATAATGTTAATAGACAATTAAATAGATATTTATTAAATTAAATTAAATTAAGTAGATCTAGGATTGTGCTAGACAACAATACAACATTGTGTGTGTATTATTGTGTATATATGTGTGCATTAAAGGTTCTTTGCCGTTTTAAGGTTCTTATTAGAACCTTTAGAGGGATGAACATTTATCGTTCCTAACAATTGTTCTGATATGATGATTGCCAGCCATTTGGGGATATTTGATAACAAAGTTACTTGAAAAACAATTCCGATTTAAACCATGACAAACAAACTTTATGTACATATTCCATATTTACAAGTACTCCAAGACTGTCTACATGTACAGCTAATGTCATCAGGAGGCTGTGAGGTGTGTTTGTGTAGAGACTAGAGACAGTCGTGACATAGGTGGTTGTTGTGTCTCCAGCTCCAGCCTGGCAGACGAAACGTCCAGTGCGGTCAAAAGATTGCGCGGTCAACGGCAAGGTCAGCTTCAAGTGTCCAGCCACTGGACGATCCACGCTCAGCATTCGTTGGCTGAAGAACGGGAAACCATTCTTGAAGCGCAAGGCGGGACCGGTAGGTGGTGCCACAAGCTGTTTATGTTGAGATGTAGGGTCGTTCTCCTGTTTGTCTTTGTCCCAGTAGTTGCGTGGGAGTGGGGGTGGGGGTGGGGGTGGGGGTGGGGGTCATCGATCTATTGATCTTTTGTCTACTTTCTGACCTATCCAAAATTCTCCTCACACATCTTATGTACATATAGATACACACATTACAAAATAAAATAATAAAAATTCCTGTAAAGAATAAAATGAACAAAACAAACTTGTGCAAAACTCTACATGGTCTACGGTGGCTATACATAACTCAGGGAGTACTGTAATATCGGTAATTTATCGCAGGCGTTGCTACATAAATGACCATCAAAACATCCGGTTTTATGCTAACCATAAAGCAACTGTAACCCTAAAAAAAACTTACACTAAGCTAACTTTAACTAATCCTAACCTTACCCTGAACCCTGACCTTGAATCTTAACCCAACACTGCAAAGAAAAGACCCCTCGACACAATACCGATATTTATTTATACAGCTTCGAAATTTCAAATCAAATCAAATAGCAGAAAAAGGCTTGAATATTCAAAATTTTGAATACGAATCAAATTTCGTCCCATCCCTAGGGGGTGGGTAAGTTTCAGGTCCTTCATTTTGGTATTTTTCTTCCGTCTCTGATTCAGTATTGATATCTCTTCCTCCTCTCACCACATTGCCTTTCTGTCCATCTTTTCTTTAATGCACCAAATGTGATTTTTATAGGCTGTGCGTGTGCATGCGCGTGCGTGTACATTTGTTAATTTAACTGAGATTCAACTGTTGAATGCAAATTGACATACAACTGAAATTTTTAAGTGTTTGTGAACTTCACTAGTTGTCTTTTCAATTTGGGAAATGACCAACATTTGACTGAGTTTTTTCTTGGGGCATGGGTGGACATAACCAACGGTGAAATCACCTGTATCTCACTGATCAGTTAAGCAGAACAGGCATTTTGTTTAAACTGAATTATCACTTTGTTGCCAAAATAAGACAAGTGGTGTGTTGTGCGTTTTAAGTTCATTAAGTTTAATTTGTAAATGTTGTCATGTATTTTGAAATCACTTCATCAGTTAGCAGGATGGGCGTTTTCCTCTTAATTTATATATAATTTTTCTTGCCAAAACAGGACAAGTCATTCACTGTGTGTTTTAAGTTATTAAGAGTCATTTCAAATGTTAATCAGCAATGAATTCAATTCACTAAAGTGCATCAGTTAGCAGAATGGGCGTTTTCTTCTCAATTGAAATATCAACTGATTGCCAAGACAAACAAGTGGCTTCTATATAATTTATGTTAACATTTCATTAAGTGTTATTTTAAATATGGTTATCTGCAATAAAATCACATGGGCGTTTTCCTCTTAATTGATATATTACTTTGTTGCCAAAACTTGTTACTGCTGTGGTTACTGGCACTTTTTATTATCCGAGTAAAGATAACAGTTATAACAGTTTAAGTTGGGCAGATTGCCATAACTATTGGATTGCTTTGTGGTTGTGTGACATTGTTCTGAATTAAATTTTCATAGATTTAGTTTAACTAAAACTGGGCAACTTGAGATAGATATCTCAGTGATGTTCTTCTTCTGTCCTGTCTACACCTCCGCTTACAGCAATCTGCTCTTTTCGTTGCCAGTAATTCTTTTGTCCCGTTCGTTCCCCATGTCCAGTTACCAAACCTCCCTGTCACACCAGCCTCACCTCCCTCATAGGCCTTGTAAACAAACATGGTCTTTGTGAGGCCACAGTGGGTTGTGTATTCATCCACCATCTGGGATGTGTTACCCTGTCTACAGGACATACCCCGACACATAATACACCTCCTGTCAGACTGACAGCAAGCATAAAGCCTCCGTGCTTGAGCCGGACTGGTGCCTGTGGCCAGTAGGTGGAGACTTACAAAGCTTCCAAAGCTTCCACGCATTCGTCCGTGATGTTTTCTTTTCTACTTATGAACAACTATAGAAAAGTACGCCTCGTGCCGTAAGCTCGTTTTATGTTTCGTGCGGTCTGTATTGTCCAGGTGCGGGTCAGTTCACACTCGATCCGTTCAGTCCTCAGTACATATTGAATCTTGTCATTCATGTGTAATTGAGACTGTCTGAGTCATCGTTGTTGTCTGTGGCAAACGATACCTATTAACTTGTAATATATCAAGGCATACATAATTTTTTCACCCAACCCCGGGCTTCAAGCATCTTGCTTCCATTAATTCTGGACTACTGATTTTTAGCAGTCAGACTTTCGACAATTGTCACATGCTGCAATGTTGTTTTCAAGTCACCAAATGTTGTTAGATGTTGATCCATTTGCTGCCAAGATGACACTTTGAATGCATTCTTCAGACCAGACTGTTTTATTATGGAGCAGGGAATTTTGGCTTCTGAAAATGGTTAGAAATAAGTTGTGTTATTTCGCAAATGATGAATATTATTTTGGGGCTTAAACTGAACTGACTGTCACTTTACTACACATAGGTTTGGTGGCTGTTGTAAACATGTCTGTTGTCATTTTGGTGAAAGAAATAATATTTTCTTCTTTGAAAAGTCAGAAATGGCAGGATATATTTAAGTTAGCTTCCTGTGAATCACATTGTATGTCGAGCATTGCTTGCAACAGATCGAGAAGAAGAATTGGATGTTGCGAATGCAGCGCGTTGCTCTCTCGGACGAGGGGAACTACACCTGCATCATCAACAACAGCTACGGAGAACTCCGCTGGACGTTTAATCTGCACGTGTACACAGGTGAGATGTCTTCATCATCATAACAGGGACACTGTGGGGGCAGTTAGGAGGGTGACTGAGTGACACTGTGGGGGCAGGGGTGGTGATGGGGTATTCTTTTTATATGTTATGTTGTGCGGAAAAAATATTGGTACAGTGTATGTTGAAATGTACAGTTGGAAAATGTTAGATTTCTTTACTGGGACAATTTCCCTATACAGGGAGTCCATGCGTCCATGGTGTTTCTGTCTGTCATTCAGCGACCCTGTCGCGAAAAGTGGTGACACAAGAAACCAACTTAATGACGACATTAGCACCACTGCAAGAGAAACTAATGCATTTTAAACAAACTCCAAACGCCTTTGCTGATGAAGAGATATGATTGCTTGCTGGCTGGCTGAATGGCCACTTCCGTCCATAAATGCTTCTCTCGCGCATTCACAGAAGGTAGTTTAAAGTATACAACCTGTTAGTGGGTGTCAGCGACACATATCTCATGCTCGCACCCCTTACGTACCTTAATACCCCTCACTGTCTCACCCCCAGGCCAGGGTATTTCAGTGGCTTGTGTGCTATCTGATTTGAAGTTTGCTTCTGGCAATTTAAGACGGCCTTTGTTGAGGTGAAGTAACTAAACGAAGTACTTGGTGAAACTCACACAGGGCATCTTTGTATTGCGTTGCACAATGACATTTCAGTGGTGCCGATGCCAGAATTTGCTTAATCGATTTCATGCATGTGTTTAGAGGAAAACTGCAGAAAAAACTGCTGTTTTTAATCGGATTTGCTTGCATGCTGTGAGTCATATTGATATGATATTTAGTCCAGAATTAACCCAATAAAACCTGTAATGGGGTTAACTGGTGAGAAAATGTCTTCTGAAACCTTCACTGGGTAAAGCATGGATCTCAATAGAGAGAGAATATTCTATTGTAATGCATGTTATTGTATTCACTGCCACATTCATTATAATTATTGTTAGTAATTTTATAAGCAAAATTTTTTTTTTCTGATATATTTCATTCACAATAAAATAAACTAGCACTTAGGTGAAAATCATAGTGTAGGTTGAGTTGAATAAAATGTAGACAGTATTTACAAAAATATGTAACTTTATTTAAAAAAAACTTTCTTACACATTTCATTAACAATGAAATAAATTAACACTGAAGTGAAAGTCATACAGTAACTTTACTCAAATAAAATAGCTAGTGTTTACTAAAATGTTACCAGTACAAATGTGAGATGTTTGTTCCATGATGTGGTTGTATCTGAAGGTGTCTGCTGTTGTTTACAGGACGTGGCTATGCTCCCGTGTGGTCGCGACGCAGCAAGGAATACCTGTTGCCATGGATACACGCTCTTGCTGGGTCCACCATTGATCTGAAATGTATCACCGATGGAAAACCAACCCCCAATATCTGGTGGCTCAAGAATGGGCACCCGTTCCTTCAGCGCGAACTTGCAAGTGTAAGTAGTGCATGTGAAGGCGACTTTTCTAGCAACTTTTGATAACAATAATGTTAATACTATTGTTGGAGTCCAGCCACTTAGATTGTGACGAAGCTTACATTAGTGTACTGTAATGACATTTGCATAAATTATTTGGCACAGAAATTTGTCACAATATGTGACAAATCTAGCACACAATAGTTGCCAAAACATGTGACAAATGTAGCAGTTGTCAGATATAGAAACCAGTTTGCTCTGCAGGTAAGGTATTGATATGTTCACTACTTTGTAATACTTACAAAGCATTTATAAAGCACACATTTTATTGACCAAAACCATTGATTATTTGTAACATTGAAATTGATTATTTGTAACATTGAAATTGGACTGATGAGTTTAAATACTAGAAATCGCACAGTTTCGATCGCAGAGATGCTGTTGTGTCATATTTTGCGTGATTCTAATTGATGTTCTGTTCACAGCATACTTACAACATAACAACGTAGTATATTTTCCAGTCACAACTGACTCTATTTGTGGCGCCATCTGATGCCTTTGTTTGGCTGCAGATTGAGAAGCACCGGTGGACCCTTCGAATGAAGGACCTGATGCCCTCAGACAAGGGCAACTACACCTGCTTTGTGGAAAACCGCTACGGGCAACTCAACTTTACATTCAACCTCGACATAGTTGGTGAGTCACAAGGATCTTTCTTCAGTGTTATTTTGAAAGGAAGAAATGAAGTACAGATTGTATAGGACGCTGGAAACCGTCAACATGGACAAAGCATTTGAATTGGCAAGTCACTCTGGTGGTGCCATCTGTTGCACAAAGTTGGCATGATATTATGCTGCGTTTTATTAATGGGGGACTTTCAAACATGCGTTTCACTGAGTATCAATATCATTGTTATTATTCAAATGCATCGTAGTATGTGTCAATACTTTCCCTTATTCACTTTTTCAATAAGCAGTGTTTCTAGGTGATTTTTTAATGGTGACTGTTGCATCAATGAAGGGAATTCTCATCCAAAACACACTGTATTATTACAAACATAATGAGGGACATATGCCACTGTCCACTCAGTTTTGATGTGGCTCAATTAAGTCCTTTGATGTGAATATGTTCATAACAATATCAAAGGGACATTTGTAGAGCGCAATGGCTCAGGGGTAGAGCTTCAGACTCTCGTTTACGAGAACCCGGGTTCGAATTCTGTGCTGTGGTGTTAAAACCTTGGGCAAGTTTTTTCATTCTACATTGCTCCAGTTCACTCAGCTGTATAAATGAGTACCTGGCTATAGACAGTGGTCAATGTGTGCACGAGCAGCCTTCGTGCATTAATTGTAGCATATGGCTGGATGCTTCCCAGAGAAGCCGAGATGGTGTCTGAGTGAACAGGTCTGTCAGGGAAATATAAAGCGCTTTGAACGGTCCTGAGGACTGGATACTGCGCTATAGAAGAACTTGCCTTTTTATCAACAAATGTCTGACTGTAGTTAATACAACAAACTTTGACTGTCCATTAGCTAATGATGTCCTTGATTGGTACCTAACTGGGGTGCTGCCCATTCTAATGAAAAATCAGTCATATTACCTACTTTTATAATATCCTTAAATTTAGAATTTAGACAATTGGTGGATCATTTGTTCCACTCATTTATCTTCCGCTGTATAAAAGATAATTGTATTAAGTTGTTGCAAAATCCTAATAAATGTCCCTCCCCCCTGGTAAAGGCTTGCAGTAGTGGATAGGTCACCTGTACCATCGGTCTTGTGAAGACATATTTTCATGGTAGAAGTTATGTAACTTTGAGGCACACCTGCTTGGGTTGGGTGGGTGAAACATGGTATAAGGAAATAGGGGTGAAAGGTGAGGTGTCTGTTTTTACGAGGTGTCAAACATTGAACCATAAACTTTTGCACATCCACAGAAATGCGTCATCGAAGCGCAAATGTATTCAAAGCGAGCGACCATGAGTGTTTTTTTTGGGTGGGGGTACCTTGTGCACCCTTCCTAGGGGGTAGACATGCGAATGTTTACCAATGAGCTGAATAAAGCCCGCGGAAAAACCTGATCGGCATTGCATAACGAAGACATTTGCTGGGGTTATTGTGGGGTTTAGACGGGCGGGTGATGTTTGTGTGAGAGGGGCGGGAACATAGGGTAAGGGCGGGAATGCAAGCCTCATCGGTGTGTAACCATAGTAAATTCACGCGTGCAACGAATACTACCCTGATTCATAAATCAGCAATGAGCGCTTCCACGGCTGAGCGATCATGCGCTCGTTCGCAGTCTTTTTACCCCGTTCTCTTGCATCGGTGTCACCAGGAATAGTGTCCCCTTTGTTTATTTTTATTGTTTGTCGTCGGTTTTTCTCTCACCTTGACCCAGCAACAAGTGCCCCGTTATTGTCATCCTTGCATTAATTCATGCAATTCAGCTGCAGACTGAGGGGTAATGGGAATCATGTAACTAAGGGCGGGGGAGGGCGGTGTCGAGCACCCTCTCAAAGTCAACTGCACATTTTTGCGTTGTGAATTAATGAGACTGGAACTGTGAGCCCATCCATCACCTGCCAAGTTGTGGTGGGATAATGTCGAGGAACAGTCGTACGTCTGTCGGGGACTGTGGGAAACCAACTGTAGCAATTGTTCTGGAATTTATTGTGTTCTTTTGTGGAGGTGTGACATTGTCTTTTTTCTCATGAAACCCGACGGAACACTTTTCTGAGGCGTCACGGATGGGTTTATTGTGAGAAAGTCATCGACAGTGGTTGGGGTGTTAAAGAGGGGTGGAACGGGGTTTTGTTATGCAAGTTGCGTGTGTTGTTCGAGAATAAATTAGCACCGTCGTTGTGTGTGTCTATGGAGTGTTACTGTGGGATAACAGAGGGTGTAGATTGTAGAGGGACATGTGAAGGGTGGGTGTGTTATGCTTTGTTGTAGTTGAAGGTTTAGAAATGCATATTAGAAGAGAATCTGTTGGAACTGTTAATGTACATTTTGACACTAACATTGCAATAACAATTTATTCATGTCAATTGTTGTGCTGGTGTCCATTTGATATGGGTTGATATTCTGATTACCAGATACCTAGTTTATATTCCTGTTTAGATAGCACCATACACTTAACATTGGACATTTTCTTGCTCAACAAACATACCTGCATATGCACAGAACGTAATCGTGAATAAAATAATAAATATTTAATAATAAAAACTAATTAAGATAATATAAAATAAATACAAAAACTAATAAATAAATTTAAGTTAATATAATAAAGCAAATAAGCAAACATAACACTATTTATATTATTAAGAAAACAATATATAAAATTATATTAGTAAGCAAATAATATTGTTACAACCAAGCAAATAAATAAACCCAACTCTGTACATGTATTAAGACAAAATAAAAAATAAAACAATATTAATAAATACATAAATAATACATCACTAAGCAAATAAATAAATAAACGTAATATTACATTAAAATAAAAACACTAAATATAAATAATGACATGGCAGACATTGAACAAAAATATCACATTTAAGTGAATCGTTCTGTGTGCAGCGAGACCACCCAAGATGCCTCCGATCATTATCCTTGAGCCCAAGAACACAACAGTGACAGAGGGAGAGGACCTGATGCTGGAGTGTCGCATCATGAGTGACCCACAGCCGTACCTGCAATGGCTGAAACACTACAAGGTCAATGGGTCACTGCTCAATGAACTCGGCCACTCCTATGTCCGCGTCATCAAGGTACGGCTCTGTCGATTGGCTAATATCTGGGTCATCAAGCTACAGCTCTGTTGATTGGCTGTAATATATGGGTCAACAACGTACGGCTCTGATGATTGGCTGTAATATATGGGTCATCAATGTACAGCTCTTTTGTAATATCCGTGTATCCATAGTACAGCTTTATTGATTGGTTGTAATAATTTATAAGTTTATATTTGTTAGACTTATTAGCAAATTTTTGTATAGAGGCTGGGGTGTTGTTTATCTAAAATAAGACAGGTGTAACAGTGAATTGTGTCATAAATTAATCATTAATCAATGGGTCGATGTTGAAAGTACTCAGTTTAAACCAATTTTATAATAGTGTGTAAATCAGATTGTTAAAAAGCATTGGTAATGGCAGAAGGAAGATGTTGAGAACTTACAGTGTCATGATAGTTGTGATCACAACCCTGTGAGGGTGGTAAGGTGGTGGTGGTGAGGTGGTAAGGTGGTGGTGGTAAGAAGGTGAGGTGGTGGTTGTAAGGTGATGTGATAAGGTGATGGTGGTAAGGTAAGGGTGGTAGGGTGATGGTGGTAAGGTGGTGGTGGTAAGGTTGTGGTGGTAAGGTGATGGTGGTAAGGTGGTGGTGGTGGTAAGGTGATGGTGGTAAGGTGACGGTGGTAAGGTGATGGTGGCAAGGTGAGGGTGGTAAGATGATGGTGGTAAAGTGGTGGTGGTGGTTCAGATGGTGGTGGTAAGGTGAGGGTGGTAAGGTGATGGTGGTAATGTGATGGTGGTAATGTGATGGTGGTAAGGTGGTGGTGGTAAGGTGATGGTAAGGTGATGGTGAAAAGGTGGTGGTGATAAGGTGATGGCAGTAAGGTGATGGTGGTAAGGTGATGGTGGTAAGGTGATGGTGGTAAGGTGATGGTGGTAATGATGAAGGTTGTCAAGATAATGGTTTCAATGATCTGTTATCTAGGAAAGTGGCATAAACACCACCGACATGGAGACGCTGATTATCAAGAATGTGACTCTGAATGACACTGGTCTCTACACCTGCTGGACGGGAAATGTCTATGGCACCAACTATCGCTCGGCCTATGTCACTGTCGTACCAGGTGGGCACACACATTCTGACAAGTCATTCAAATGTTGTTACCTCTGACACAGGACAGTTCTATTACCAGAAGAATACCTGACTGTAGACAGTGGTAGACTTACATGAACAAAGTCTTTGTGCAATAATTGCAGAATGGCTTAATAGTCTGCCAGGGAGTAAAGTGTAATGTGCTTGAGCGTTCATAAGGACTGGGTATTGTGCTATGATTTCTAAAATGTTACTTTTATTTACCAGCAGGGCACTTTCTTTCAAAGCAGGGTATGTTGTGCTCAGTTTGAAATTTGCTCTTCCAAACTACACACATTTCAAAGAAAATTATATAAAATAATTTGAAGAAATTGTGACACGTTCCTTCTTGCAATGCTCACTGTGATTAATATCGGACTTATTATTAACCACACAATCTGACTTTGAAGGAATTGTATGATGTGGTTTGATGCCCCAGAGTAATATTTTTATAAATTTCAGTAACATTCACCTACATTTGATAATAGTTAATATTAAAAATAAAATTAAACCTAAATGCACAATCACATGTTTCATGTCATTTTATTTCCATCCCACAATGCAGCACCGGACCCAACAGAGCGCCCCGTTGTTACTGTGCGACAGCAGGTCATAGGTCAACACGACCTGAGTCTGGGACTACCGAGAAATGCCCTCATCATTGTGGTTGTCATCAGCATCTCATTTGTGATATCCTGTGCCACGTGTGTCGTGTGTCTCGCGATGCGAATCTGTGGTCACTCCCAGCGTCGTCACGTGGTCAAGGGACCGGACGTTGTCAACCCATTGTATACGCGGCTGCCGTCAGGGGAAGAGTACGCTATTCCCATCGACCGCAAGTGGGAATTTCACCGTGGCAAGTGAGTGTTTGGGACCATAAATGGGTTTTGCTCCACGTGGGAAGCCATAGTTCTCCCCTTGTTTCCCTCTGACCTGAGGGGGAGGCCAGCTTCCCCTCTTTAGTCCTCGGTCTAGGTTTTGAATGATTTAATTTCCGTACTATAGGGTTGAAACCCTGATGCATCTGCATGTGATAAACCAATGTTACGTACCTCAGGGTGGATGGAGGTTGTTTAGCAAGTTTGTTGATGAGGGGATTATGATGTATAATAATAACAGTAACATATTTTATTTAATATATCCATGCTGTAGTTTCCTCCGGTGTATAGTGATGAGTTGCAGGGGTCAGTTAATTTGTTGACATTTTGGTTAAGAGAACAATCTAAGAATATGCAATTTGTGGAGTTTGAAATAATATTGCCATATAAAACCAATGTGACAAATGGTTCACCGGCACTTCTGATAGTACAGACCAGGACGCAGCTTCATCTTGGGTGAGTTGGTGTTTCATGTCATCTGCATCCTTCTGTTTCAGCCTTGAGTTGGGAGAGACCCTAGGGGAAGGGGCATTTGGCCAGGTGCGTAAGGGGTACGCCATCGGTCTGTGGGGACGCCTTGATCCAATCATTGTGGCGGTCAAGATGTTGAAAAGTAGGTGTTGTTTGACCATTTCTTGTCTCATTAGATATGTTTATGTGAATCGCTGATAGAGGAAGGAATGTTAGTAGTAACAGTTTGGCTCTGGTAGAACGACATACACTTGTTATGTCATAAGAGCAGTTTCAATGAGTCAAATCTATGAATTGATTCACCAGCTAGCTGGTCATGTGGTGCTGCCATCTAGTGATCACAGCTGTAGTCACTGCACTGGTTGTCACTAGGTGGCAGCACCACACATAACAGCAGCACCATGACGGTTTATATGTTGGCTGATAACCGCTATTTATTATTTACAAAATGGTAACAGCAAGATTTGATATATAATACAAGCATCTGTGGTAATTAAATTATTAAAAATTATGACAAAACTGTAATTAACTTTTATAACAAATGTTGGTTTCTTACAAACACATATAGAGTTCAATCCTTCTCTGCATACCATTATCATTGTTTGCACAGATAGCAGGCTTGTCAAATATATAGATATGAGCAATGACAATGTATTGGCAGCTAGAATATGTCGTCACTGTAACTGTGTTTGTGGTTATACCTGAGTGTCTGGTTCGTCTTTCAGACGATGCAACAGAGAAAGAGTTGAATGACCTTGTGCAGGAGATGCAAATCTTGATGACCATTGGTCACCACATCAACATCATCAACTTCATCGGAGCCTGCACTGAGAATGGTCAGTCCAGTTGGTCATCTTATTAGCTGCTTAGTAGAGCGAAGAGAACCACTTGTTATATATAGATTGCCTTTAAATGTCTGCACATGTTTGGTTGCTTATGGACTCTTGTCAGTTTAATTCTGTTTGGGCACAACAAATTATATATATGTATATATATATATATATATATATATATATATATATATTCCATTGTCTTATTTGTTTAGGAGTTTAAGCTTATCAGTGGCAAAACTGCCCAGATTTATTGTACACAAAAATGCCATATATATTAACATTTGAGATGCATTCAAAATCAATACATTCCACAGTTCAGTTCTTGGGTAGAGCCATTTGTTTAAATTAACAGCAATCTAAGATGTCATTTCAATAGTATTCATCACATTGTCCATATATTTTACTAATGAATGCCATTTGTTTAGAACCATAAAAACAAAAACTATTTTGATATAACAATTATTTCCTGAACCATATCCCACAATGCATCTCTTCCATCTGTAGGTCCGCTGTATGTCCTTGTGGAGTTTGCCCCGTACGGGAACATGCGGGACTTCCTCAAAGCGCAGCGTCCCCAGCAGCATTTCTCCTCGGGCTATGAGATGCCTCTGCACAGACCCCTGCTGCCCGACAACCGTGAGGCTAAGCCACTGACATACAAAGACCTCGTCAGTTTCTCCTACCAGGTGGCGCGAGGCATGGAGTACCTCGCCTCAAAGAAGGTAAGGTCAACAGCAATATCCAGGAAAGATTTCAGTGCAGTGTCAATCTGGGCGAAAGTTCTCCAACTAGGTGATATTTTGTTGTTAAAATCCACAGTAAAGACTTCTGCCCTGTCGCTGAGACTGAATTAATCAGACCATCATGTGCTGATTTTGTGAATATTAGCAGTATGAGTATTTTCTAAACCAAAACTGATAAATGCAGAAGATGAGTGGGTTATACATAGAGTCGTTTGATAAGCCAAAGGTTCCTTGCCAGTTTGGTATTTGCTATGGGCACCAGTCTTGTTAAATGTTGGTATAGAGATCTAATTATATCATAGGAGATCTGATTAAATATTGATAAATCTCATTAAATACTGTAAAATGTCATTAAATATAAAAAAACTTTTTAAATCTTGTTAACTCTGGTTACATCTTGAAATGTTAATTGCGTTAAATTGTGTTAACTGTGAAGATTAATTAATTATGCTAATGAGGTGTGTGCTTTGTCAGGTGATCCACAGAGACCTCGCAGCGAGGAATGTCCTCGTCGCTGAGGATTATGTCCTCAAGATCTGTGACTTTGGCCTCACACGCAACGTCGCACAGAACGACTACTACAGGAAGACAACTGATGTAAGTCTGGGGAGGGTGCGAGGGAGGGAGGGGGGAGTGAGGGAGGAAGGGGGTTAGGGAGAGGGGTGAAAGGAGACAGTGGGGGGGTAGGGTAGCACTGTGAGGGGGAGGAGGTGGGAAGGGAGAAGAGGGGATGAAAATGGAGCCATGCATCTAGAAGTAATGAAGGGAAATAGGGTACATAGGAAGGGTGGGTTGGGGAGCAAGATATGTGTGCTTATAAGTAGTATGGATGGGTGAACTGTTAAGGATTGATAATACCACATGAACTTACACAGACACATGGATCTTACCTAGATATAGCACTCACAGCTCCTACACCACTGTAAGAGCACTCACAGCTCCTACACCACTGTAAGAGCACTCACAGCTGTGACACCAATGTAGGAGCACTCACAGCTCCTACACCAATGTAAGAGCACTTACAGCTCCTACACCAATGTAAGAGCACACACAGCTGTTACATAAATGCACCAGACAACTGTGAATAAAAAAAAAACGTGTTCATAATATGCACAGTACTACAACAACATAATGTGTTCTAGCTGTCAGTGTTCAGGAAATTCCAACTTTGCTGTAGTTGTGTTCACCTTGTGTTTTGTTCAACTCTTCCAGGGTCGTTTGCCAGTCAAGTGGATGGCACCTGAGGCTCTCTTTGATCGCAAGTACTCCACCAAGAGTGACATGTACGTGTAGCTTTCTAATGACACTGCAGTCTGTAGAGGTAGAGAGATAGAAAGTTAATTTCAGTAAAGTAATTAGCTCATACTAAAAATCCATCACTAAACAGAATTATTAAAATATTTTAAATGTCAACTAAAACTGCAGCTGCTGCAGTGTCACTAAAGAAACTATTTCCCTGACTCACCTGTGAAGATTTCCTGCAGATTCATTGTGGTATTAACAGGTTTTAGTGCATATTTCACTGTTAAAGAGCAAAGTAATTCTTTAAGATAAAAATATCTTTTAATATTTTAATATTTTTAAAGAGCAAAATCTATTTTAAAGAGCAAATTCCAGCCTATGAGCTCATAAGAATATTAATGAAATGGTAGAAAAGAAGACTATGATAGGTAACTGTGATAATTCACTTGTCGTCAATGTCATGATGTTTGGTTTCTCCCTTCAGATGGTCGTTTGGGGTGTTGTTGTGGGAGATCTTCACATTCGGGGGCACCCCCTACCCCTCCGTGCCCATCGAAAATCTCTTCCAGTTGTTGCGTGATGGCCATCGGATGGAGCCACCGCCATGTAGCACGATTGAGATGTAAGTTCATAGATTACGTCGAGATCTGAATAGGTCTATCTATGTCCGTATTGGAGAAAATGGCCAAACTATTAAAAAATATATAAAACAAGTAACCAATATCAACTCTGTCGCTAGTTCTGGCAACAAACAGGTTTGTTGTCTACAGTAACTTATTAATTAAATTTATGATAAATTGTATTTATTAGACGGAAACCTAAGTAGATGGACCTAGTGTTGTATTGTCAAAACTTGGTACGTATGATTAATACTTGTTAACATTTAATGAATAAAAAAATTTGACTTGGTTGTGATAAGACATGGAGAATTGTTAAGATTAAGATGAAGCCCCAATGACTTGTGGGTTCACCGTGTGTGTGGGTTGCAGGTATCAGGTGATGCTGAGGTGTTGGAAGTATCTGCCAGCCGACAGACCGACCTTCTCTGACCTTGTCCAAACAGTTGACAACATCCTGTCCAAAGCCATGGACAATGTAAGACACATTTGTTCTTAGGATCAACATAGTGTTGAAACATCGTGACAGAATATAAATCTCATTAGGCATTTTGATAATAATACTAGTTCATTTCGTACATATTTTTACAAAATTATTACGTACCTGTAAGAGAGGTTGTTTCTTTTCTTGTTTATCATTTCTTAATAAGTACAATATTTTATAATAATGAGATTTTATTTTCATTTATACTAATAGGAATTTATGGTTGAGCTAACAATAACACATGGGTGAATTAGTTTGTTCAATATATTCATGTTGCCGCTACGTAGACCACCAAGTCTTGTGTCATGTCCACTCGCCACGGTCACCCAGTGAACATTTCTCTTCCAGGATTACCTGTATCTGGAGTCAATGCCTCACACCACTCCTAAAGGTGAGATGGAAAACAACATCACGGAGGAGGAAGAGGAGGATGACGACAGCGTCTTCATGCCGACGAAGGCAATGATCCACCGTAACTGTCCGCGACGATCGGACAGTCAGTATTCATCGCTGTCGAGTAACGCCACCGCAAGTGTCACCAGCTCCGACATGAGATCGACCAGTCTGCCGAATCTCAATGCTGCAGTTGTCGACGTTGTTGACATCCATGACCGCTATGGCAGTAGCGAGGCACGGACGCCACTGACATTCACTCGCAAGAACCCACCAGCGCCACCTTGTGGCTGTGCAAGTAAACACAAGCCCAACTCGGCGGTGAGCGGCAATTGTAAACCTGTGTCACATCGGCGGATTCGTGTACGGACTTCTGAGTCAGACGACACTGACACGTCAGTGTCTGAAAGTGACGCTTCAGTGTCGGAATGTAGCGACATGGTGTCGACGTCGCACAGCAGTGACGATGACATCAATGAGAAACAGGATAAGATGGACACGGTTGTCGTGGCAACAGGTGACTGTATGCGTCTCAAACTGCTGTCGTCGAACTGCTCGGAAGATGAAGGGATTGCGGACCCACGATATCACATCGTCCACAGCAAGAACAAGGCTGAGTGTCTGGCTACGTTTGTCTAGTGCATTCCACGTGACGGCCTCTCACCAGTGATCATTTATTTCCAATTTCGGCAGCTGATTCTGATTATTTTCGATGCGGATCACACGACATGATCTGATGATGTTGTTAATATTTAGTTGCCAGTTCATTTCGTCAGAGATGAGGATTGATTTTCGTTGTGCCAAGTTCTTTGTCGAACAGTGTTCCAAGGATGTCCGACATGACAAGGAAGACAATGTTATTCTTCATCGGGGACATCTGAGGATGTCCAGAAAGGGCTGAGTGGTGGGAGGAAACGGGTATTTTGTTGATCAATGAATGTTGTTTTGAATGTTTGATGAACCAAGCCGTGTGGTCAGTGTGCAGCACAAACCCAGAAGGTTTCAGTGCTTCGGTAAAGACAAACTGTCAACGCAAACTTGACAAGCACATGACACCGTGTTTGCACTTGACACTATGCTTGCATGGCTTTGCAAGTTTTAGTACTTGTCACAGTTGTGCCTCGCGATGAACAATCGCAGAGAACTGAAATAAAAAGATTCTGCTGAGATTGCTTCAACCATGGAAAGGTGCAAATCATGGTGCTTCAAAGAAAGCCAGACGCAGTTGTCTCTGGTCGACAGCATTCCACGGGGTCCTGAGACTGACTTGCTTCGTTATAAGAACAATGATATTTTAGTGCATAATGGAAGAACTTTTGTCTTTTTTAATTGAACAGTGTAACGTCTGTGTGTAAGTGATTGCAATCGTTACGAATGATTGTAATAGTTACAAGTGATACGTTGCCGTGCCCGGTGTTATGAATGTGTTTACGGTCAGAAGTAGCCAATGAACAGTGAAGGAATCTAAAAAGTGAACTGCGACGGATTCCAAAGATGGTGCTTTATTTAATTCGTATAATGTATATAAAACACGCAGCATCACCACGCTGTGATGTTTTGTTCTCGGTTGTGTACACAATGCAGAGCGAGCATTTAGTATGTGACGTCACTGCCATGTCTTGACACTTAGATACATTCCACTGTGAAGAAGAGCCAGGGGTGCCTTAATCTTGCTCTTTGTTATTCTCCATGTGATGTTTACGCAGCTGTCTGAATGTGCTGTTTCAAATACCTAATGTAATGATGATGTTAGCTCTATTATCAATACTCAAAATACTGGCTCAACGATTGCATTTATTTGCTTGAGAAATTAGTTTCAGCTGTCTTCTCCAAATGAGTAAAATGTTTCTCTATAGCTCATTTTTAATACAGACTTTTCTACAGTACAATAACAACTCTGTATCACTATTATATAACTGATGTATTAAATATGGGTCTTTATACTTTCGTGATAATG
>JAODUO010000523.1:137500-145000 GCA_025642075.2 Ridgeia piscesae
CCCCGTCTCTCTGTCTCCCTCTCTCCCTATCTCACTGTATCCCTTTCTCCCTTTCTCCCTTTCTCCCTTTCTCCCTTTCTCCCTTTCTCCCTTTCTCCCTTTCTCCCTTTCTCCCTTTCTCCCTCTCTCCCTTTCTCCCTTTCTCCCTTTCTCCCTTTCTCCCTTTCTCCCTTTCTCCCTTCTCCCCTTTTTCCCCCTTTCTCCCCTTTCCCCTTTCCCCCTTTTCCTCCCTTCCTCGCTCCCTCTCCCCCTCCTCGCCCCTCCCTCAGTCCCTTCCCCCGTCCCCCGCCCTCCGTCCCTCCGTCCCTCCGTCCCTCCGTCCCTCCGTCCCTCCGTCCCTCCGTCCCTCCGTCCCTCCGTCCCTCGTCCCTCCCTCCCTCCGTCCCTCCGTCCCCCGTCCCCCGCTGCTTCCTCTACAACTCCTTCTCTCTATATATATCTCCCTTCTCTCTCTCTCTCTCTCTCTCTCTCTCTCTCTCTCTCTCTCTCTCTCTCTCTCTCTCTCTCTCTCTCTCTCTCTCTCTCTCTCTCTCTCAACGAATGACTATACGCACTCTGCAAATAAATACAGTGTTGTGGGGAAGGGCACCCACTCTAAATATCTTTAAATATCGGGGAGAGGATTTAGCTTCCACGCTCTCCGTTTTGACGCAAATGGTGTGTAATGTTTATGTAGCAATCAAAATACAGCAAATTAATGTATTTTTTTCACAGCCGCGACATTGGCGCCACCTTTCTGCACCAGTGGTTACTGACACTGTCACTGCGCATTGGCCTAGTCCGGGGCGACACCGAATAGGAAGATCAGCCAACGAACCATGTCAACAGTCCACAATGACAGCATTATTAATAGGCAAAGCCTTTATGTGGCGCTTATATTTAACATCAGGCACACTGATGAATTGGCTATTTATTGCCGAGCTTTTACCATGACGCGAACTCCGTCGACGCCATCTTGGAAACACGATTAGTCTTCCTTGTACACCCTGGCCGACTGATTGTTATATAACACAGCGAATGACGAATATAATATGCAGTGTCCTCGTATGATTGTCGATTTTTTTGTAACGTATTTGAAGTTTAATGACCCATATTTGTGAAAGTTACCTTTGTAAAACGTGCATTTAGGAGCATGGGCGTGGACTAATTACCCATTTCCCGCCAAGACGAGTCTTTTGTCTTGCCTTCGTTATCGACGGGAAAACGTTGACTGTTTTTCATGTTTCTCATTCAAAAGAATCCTTTTTCTTTAGTTATGGTTCGGCAGATATGCATTTTCAGATTGCCTACCGCTAGATGACGATGCTGTCTTTGTTCATAGCACCAACTTATATGAATGACATATCATAATTTAATTTCAAGGTCCCAACATCTTGGTGACACGACTGATATTTTTTCTGCGAACCTTAATCCTTCCATCTCTAGCGGTATCTGGTAAAGGACTTGGGTTTGAAAACGGGAAGATCGACGAATAGAGTATCGGGATTTGCCACAATACGCAGGACCAGGATACAATATCTTTAGAAGACACAATCATGATGAAATATACATTTTCGCTACGCAGGTTTAACGTATTTGCAAAGTAAGTCTGCAGTGTTGCCCTTCCTCACATCGTGCCGTTTAAACCAACTTCTGGCCCGTGGTAATCAGGAGAAAAGATTGTCACGACATAAGGACGACGCCTGCGGCACCTCGGGTAGTAAGTATCTGGAGGTGTCGTATGGCTTGGGTAATGTTTATTATTATTCAGTCGCGTGGTCAGCGAAACTGTTGCCGCTGTCTACATACGGTTGTATGATATATTATGCACTCGCCCGCGTTTTTATTTATAAGGCGCGCGTGACTGTGTGTGTTTGTGTGTGTGTGTGTGTGTGTGTGTGTGTGTGTGTGTGTGTGTGTGTGTGTGTGTGTGTGTGTGTGTGTGTGTGTGTGTGTGTGTGTGTGTGTGTGTGTGTGTGTGTGTATGTGTCTGTGTCTTTGTGTGTGCGCGCGCGAGTGTGTGTCTCCTGGCGTGCATTTCCGAAATTGACATTGAGTGACATATTTACAGCGCGAGCTTCGAGTGCGTGATGTTTAGAGCACACCTGTGTGACGTCACACCACTGGTCGCTCTCACTCGCCCTGCGCAATGATTTACGAGAAATAAGCTAGCTGTGTGAGAAGAATGCACATGCACATCCACACATACACACCACACACACACACACACACACACACACACACACACACACACACACACACACACAAATACACACACACACACACACACACACACACACACACACACACACACACACACACACACACACACACACACACACACACACACACACACACACACACACACAAACACACACACACACACACACACACACACACACACACACACACACACACACACACACACACACACATCTTATTGTGCATATTTCCATTTCGTACATAGGCATACAGTTATTAATCACATAGTCATATAATTAGTCATCATAATATTAGTCATTCAAAAATTTCTTAACCTCCACTTCCTTATCCAAAATCAAATCCCCTTTAACTGGTGATCGTCTACAGTCTGACCCCGCCACCTGCCGGTGAAAGTCCTTGACACTAGGTCGTAGTGACCTGGAATATATGTCATGACACAGCGGGGTAGGCCTATAGTGCAGTTGAAGGGTCGACCTCTGTGTCGCGGTCACACGACCGTCACGGCGCCTCAAGACCGCAGCCAGTGTCGTGTGAAATAAAACACCTTAGACGTGGCTGAAAGTGGCGGAACGAGGACAGTCTGAAGCGTGACAGTCGGCACGTACAGTCGGCACGTACAGTCAAACACGTGGTCGCAAGGACGAGTGCACTGAAGGGCACTCACCTCACCCGCGCTGAACACCGCATGCCGTGTGGTTTTTGTCATCTGTCGTGAGACTGTTGCGGCGTTGTCACCTGCCGAATGAACCCGCTGAGTTCACCCATCGAGTTCACCCGACCGTCCACATGCTCTTTCACCCTACCGTCCGCCCGCCCGCCCGCCCGCCCGCCCGCCCGCCCGCCCGCCCGTCCGTCCGTCCGTCCGTCCGTCCGTCCGTCCGTCCGTCCGTCCGTCCGTCCGTCCGTCCGTCCGTCCGTCCGTCCGTCCGTCCGTCCGTCCCGTCGTCCGTCCGTCCGTCCGTCCGTCCGTCCGTCCGTCCGTCCGTCCGTCCGTCCGTCCGTCCGTCCGTCCGTCCGTCCGTCCGTCCGTCCGTCCGTCCGTCCGTCCGTCCGTCCGTCCGTCAGTCAGTCAGCCAGTCAGTCAGTCAGTCCGTCAGTTAGTGAGTTCACCAGTCACTCAATCACTCAGTCACTCAGTCACCCAGTCACCCAGTCACCCAGTCACCCAGTCACCCAGTCATTCGACCACGCATCCGTCCGTTCGCCCACCCGTGCGTGCTGGGTGCTTGCAGCCATCGGTCGCCCGTCCGTCCGAAAAAAACTCGTAGGATATTTCGGAAACTGTGATTGCGTATGGTGACAATAACAGTGTGTATTAAGAATAACGATTCGTGCCTAATGTAATGAAATGTGTTGACTTGTCTGACTAAACGGCATTCCACCGGAAACAATTGCGACTTACGAGGAAGTGTGGTGAAATTAAGGTGTTATTTTTGGCAAATGTTTTCGAAACCTGTAAATCATGGCTTCATGAATCACTAAAACAGTGATTCATGCACACAACTGCATGAAGATGACGCTCCTTGTTAATATAATATTATATTGTTATTATAATCAATTATGTCTATTTTGGCAATTAGTACTTGTCGCACATAGCGCTACTGTGTCCGTCAGTGCGTGTTACATCGCTGCATTGTAATTGTTTGTAAAAAAAAAACACCGTAAAAACATTTCCCTGCTGTGTGTTGATTTTTTGAAAACTGGCTAGTTAATCAAAGCAACAGATATCATAATAGTGAGTAACTGTTCTTTCCGTTAATGCTGAAAATAGAAACAAAAAGTTGCATTGGCCGGGAATCGAACCCGGGCCGCCCGCGTGGCAGGCGAGCATTCTACCACTGAACCACCAATGCTCACGTCATTTCCGCCCTTATATCAGCATGCACTCCATATAAGACAGGTGCGTGTTAAACGTAGAAGAAGGTAGACTCTATAAGAATGACTGAACTAATTATAAGCTACTGTTTTGGTTTAAAAGTCTACGCCCATTCGTGATGAACATGGTTTTATTATGCAGAGGTAACAAGGGTCATCATTTCTGTATTTTTAACTTACAATCTACTTCCAGTGATTATATAGGCCTATTGACGTGTAAAGCGCTTTGAGCGGTCTGAGGACTGGATACTGCGCTATGTAAAAACTTGCCTTTGCCTTTGCCTTTGCCTTTGCCTTTGCCTTTGCCTTTGCCTTTGCCTTTGCCTTTGCCTTTGCCTTTGCCTTTGCCTTCGCCTTCGCCTTCGCCTTCGCCTTCGCCTTCGCCTTCGCCTTCGCCTTCGCCTTCGCCTTCGCCTTCGCCTTCGCCTTCGCCTTCGCCTTCGCCTTCGCCTTCGCCTTCGCCTTCCCTTTACCTTTACCTTTACCTTTACCTTTACCTTTACCTTTACCTTTACCTTTACCTTTACCTTTACCTTTACCTTTACCTTTACCTTTACCTTTACCTTTACCTTTACCTTTACCTTTACCTTTACCTTTACCTTTACCTTTACCTTTACCTTTACCTTTACCTTTACCTTTACCTTTACCTTTACCTTTACCTTTACCTTTACCTTTACCTTTACCTTTACTCAGTATTTGCTGCTGCTCTCAATTACGGCATTGCATGTGTGTCCAATACATTAACTTAACTTCAGACGAACAACAAACATTAACAAGTAACAATCCTAAATAAGAACCCGGCGGCTGTCCTTTTGAACATTCCTGTCGTCAACTGATGAATCAAAGACAAGCGTTCGAAGGACTCGAAAGACAATCTCCCTGCGTCTCGGCGCCTGAGGCTGAGAGGGAGGTAGGCCTACATACATTGTGTCGGTGTCAATACCACACACCAGTATTAAGGACACCGTAGTCACACGGCTAACGTGACCTGAATGGCGAGGTGTTCGTGTTACCGGGGAACACGTTCTACACTTCACTGTTGAGTATGTGACTTCGGGATGAATTTCCTATCCTATACATGCAATGTTGCAAAAGTAACGTAGAACAATCGTCCTAAATTGTGAAGTGGCTGTCATGCCGAAGGGAACTGTACACAAAAGCAACTATAACCAACCGCATTTATCGTGATTCAAACCGCATCATGACCGACCTCGGGCATTTTATCACTGGACCTTTAGTGTAACATCCACACACTACATATAATATTATACACACAATACAGGTGGTTCAGAGGTTGAATGCTCGCCTGTCACAACGACTCTATGCATGCATACTCTGTGGTATTGAACACCTTAAGTTATTGGACACCTTGACATATATTAATACCTATTTTATGTTCAATGTTTTCGGACGGGTAGGTACCTCAATACATCTTTCGAACTCGGACAAAAGTCTGAAAAGGTGTGAAGATGGAATATTGACAGTATCAGACGGATGAAAGAATGGAAAAATAACAATAACATGGCAATGATGTGCGCCGAGTACTATGGTGCAGACATTAAGCTGATTAAATTAATTATATTAACTTATTACATCCGTGGACTTTTGGTACAAATATATTTTCAACAATAAAAGTAAAACATTGCTGCCGTAAACATATGTGTACAGCGAGTCATGATATTCACATATGGCTTAGCTTCCAAGTTAGGTCTGATTTGGTAAAAGTGACCATTAAAAATCGGATCACTTTCTAAATTACCTGAAAACAGGAAAGTAACTTCAGGAATGAATTCCTCGCGCAATAAACATACAAATTGTGGTATGACACGTTGATGTAGTGCTGATAGAACCAAAGATGAGCCATTATCTATTTCAGATCACGGGCTTCGGCGGCCATATTGGATTTTGCGCATACCGGCCGCCAGGGGCCACCCCAACTTGTATGCGGTGGTTTTTGAAAACCTAACACCATGCCAAATGGCAAAAAATTGTCACCAAGTGCGCAATTTCTCTGAATTCCCTCCCCGCTAAAACAAATGTGAAAAGCTGTTGCATTGGCCGGGAATCGAACCCGGGCCGCCCGCGTGGCAGGCGAGCATTCTACCACTGAACCACCAATGCTCACGTCATTTCCGGTTTCTACAAGATCATTACACCGCCAGGTGGATGTTGGACATAAAAGTATCAATGCTCGGGTGACGTATCACTCAGTTCTTCTCAACGCTGTTTCTCTCACTGCTGACTAGACTGGAAGCGTATTAGAACGCGAAACAACACATTACTACAGGTGTAACAAGAGATAATAATTGTAAACACTGCAGTCTATATTTTCAACTTACAGTGAACTAAACTGAAACAGTGGGAAATAACAACATAAATAAAAAGTATTTGCATTGGCCGGGAATCGAACCCGGGCCGCCCGCGTGGCAGGCGAGCATTCTACCACTGAACCACCAATGCTCACGTCATTTCCGGCTTCTTATCATCATTATGTAAGCCAACAAGCTTAACTATGGTAAACACTAATAATATCAAATTCAAAAACAGCAACGACAAATTCGGTTGATTAGTATAACTGAAATATAAAAAAATACACATAAAACTTTGTTTTCGTACAATCTAAAAGGACGTACGTCTCGTAACCTGTTGCCTGGCAAAAGCTCTCCGTGTAGCCATCAAAAATGGCTGCCGAAATAAAGGAGCTCGTAACCGTGTTTAGACTTTTCGTCGTATATTTAGCCGGAATTCTCCCTCCAAACAGTGACATAAATAAAATGGATTTGTTTAAGTAACAATTGCTTCGTGACTGTTTGTTATACACGATTCGCGCTGCAATCGGTATGTCATGCAAGTACACACACACACACGCACGCACGCACGCACGCACGCACGCACGCACGCACGCACGCACGCACGCACGCACGCACGCACGCACGCACGCACGCACGCACGCACGCACGCACGCACGCACGCACGCACGCACGCACGCACGCACGCACGCACGCACGCACGCACGCACGCACGCACGCACGCACGCACGCACGCACGCACGCACGCACGCACGCACGCACGCACGCACGCACGCACGCACGCACGCACGCACGCACGCACGCACGCACGCACGCACGCACGCACCACCCCACACCACACACACACACACACACACACACACACACACACACACACACACACACATATATATATGTTATCAATATGCATGGTTTACAAAGGCAATTTAGCTAGACGGGAGTCATGCATAGGAACCTGTGATTTTTATTATGATGTAGATAAGCAAAGACGTACCGGATGCGTCAGTTGAATCAGTTGATGAAAACGCATGTGTCCAGCTGCCATCGTTTGGCGCAGTTTTAGCCGTTAGTTTAGTTCAATATCCGGTCATGGCTGGCATGGTATATTTGGTGT
>JAODUO010000523.1:150000-157500 GCA_025642075.2 Ridgeia piscesae
AATCAAATCAAATCAAATCAAATCAAATCAAATCAAATCAAATCAAATCAAATCAAATCAAATCAAATCAAATCAAATCAAATCAAATCAAATCAAATCAAATCAAATCAAATCAAATCAAATCAAATCAAATCAAATCAATCAAATCAAATCAAATCAAATCAAATCAAATCAAATCAAATCAAATCAAATCAAATCAAATCAAATCAAATCAAATCAAATCAAATCAAATCAAATCAAATCAAATCAAATCAAATCAAATCAAATCGATTCGAATAGTATCGAATCAAATGAAACGAAACAAAATATAGTAAAACGAAATAAACCGAAATTGAACAAAATCAAATCAATCAAAATTAATAAAACAAAGTAATTAAATTAACGTATTTTTCGGATAAGATAAAGTGCGTGTTGCGCTGTACAATCCTGATATTTTATTGCGAAAATATGCATACAGACATTTTAGCAAGAGCGTATAGCACCTTGATCAATCCTGTCACGATGAACAACAAATTAGCATGGGCCCGAGATAAAACGACAGGCTACGACTCATATTGGGCGGCGTATCCAGTAGAACACTCCTGCTGCGCGTTTGCAACGGCGGTCAGTGGACAGGGACCTGCCACTGAGGGGCTCATGACACAGTTAACTTTCCCATTGGCCACCATGTTAGCGTTTTGTAGGATTATAAGGAAACTAGACGCAGGAAAATTCTAAAACTTATTGCCTGTTGTTATCATCATCTCAATGACATGCTGGTCAAGTGTAGTCAAATTCCAATATTTCGTTCTCTCGTAAAGTGCCGCTATGTATGACACCCGTCACTATTTACAAATGAATGCAGGCAGTAATACAACAGAGGTGTCAACAAGCCAAATTACTGCCAGGTACCCATCCGCTTAATAAAATCAGCTAAAAATTCACCATTTCACTGTCAACAGCTTCCACAATCACACCTGGAAATCAGACTGCTCAAATGCACTTATGTCACAGCAGGTGAATGTTGAAAAAAATCAAAATAAAAAAATATATGGGACTATGTGTCATCGGTAACCAAACAGGAAGTCTAACTGTGTCATGAGCCCTGAGTGAGGTATAGACCTACACGCTATGACGTTGTGCACAGTAGTACATACAGCGAGCAGAGATGGCCCGAGGGGGGCAATGCGCCAGAATGACGCGGCAGTTACTTCACGATTGATGGCTTACGAAGCAAAACTCCACCAACCTCGCCTGGGGTGGACTTGCAGGTGCGGTGGGGTTATATAATGTTCCTTCTCTGTAGTAAGTTAGTCAACTACATGTTGCATAATAATCCTTTACGCGATTTCTCCTGATGCATGTGGACCTGTCATCTATCGGCGTAGACATTAGGCGGTTTACCGGCTTGTAGTAGCGCAGTGGCTCAAAGGCTAGACCGCCAGACAATTGACAAAAACACGGGTTCGAACCAAATGCTGCCGTGTCGAACGTTCGGAAAGTTAATTCAGTCCACATTGCTGTAGTTCACTCAGCTGTATGAATACGTACCTGGCTGTATATAGTGGTGGACAATTGTGTACGAATCGTCTTGCGCATTAAAAGGCTGGATGGTGTCCAGAAAAGTTGAGAGGATGTCTGATTGGACAGGTCCGACGGGGGGGGTATATAGCGCTTTGATCAGTCATGATGGCTGGATATTGCGCTATATAAGACAGTATCTCTTTAGGGTGTGTATCCTCTTTCAAGGTCATCACCAAGATGAAATGAATGACAGCGTGCAAGTTTTTTTTTATCGTTGGTGAACTTCACGCTTTGTAGGCGGTTAATAACTACAGCGCGCCTGCTGTTTTTGTGGCTACAGCATAACTGAAATGTATGTATGTACATCTAAGCGTCATTCTTGGCTGATTTAGTGACGGGCTGACGTTGTTGCACTTACATGTCCTGGCATTGGCCTGGTATCGAACCCGAGCCGCCCACGTGGCAAGTGTCGTTGTCGTTGCTGCTATACTCCGTGAGTCTAGGGGCACCTGGGGCATGACGCACAACGTCTAAGACGACCACAGCCACATAACTTTCTCGGTCGAGTGATGGTGTCGAATTTTGCCGATCAAATGCCGTGTGAGGGTGTCGAATTTTGCCGATCAAAGTCACATCCAATGTGTGATGCCACGTGATCTTTAGATTAAATATGACATGTCGATTTCACGCCTCGGTCATTTAAGGTGAATGTCGCAACTTCGTTAATCATCGTGATATGTTTCAGTCAAATTCAATTTATTTTTCTGTTATATAACTGAGTGACCTCAACACAAGTGACTGTAAAATAATTTCCATTACTTCCAAACTGGGTCATTCAGTATGTCACAATGGGGTAAAAACCCTCGTAGCAGAGAAGCATGATAGGAGCCCGTTTAACCGAACATATAACTAATATTACGATTCATAATTTATGAAAAAGTCATCAATAATATTGGAAGCATTTGTCTATTTTACACTACTTTTTTTTCCGAAGAGAAATTGGCTTACTGTTTTACTCCAGATAGGTGCGTTTGTACCCTTATTACTGTACATAACTGCCCCAGTAACGACAGTTTTGTTAAATAAACACATAATTATTCAGGAAAGTTCATTTTCCCATATGTTCTTCATACAGGTCAATTCTTTAGTGTGCGACGTTATTTGGTCCAGTTACGTTATCCCGGCAGGAAAGGCAAAACATATAACCACCTTTGTTTCGTGCAAGATACCTTTTTATCAATAAACCGCCCAAACCTGAATTAAACATCACCTGAATAATTACACTAAACCATCTTGTAGTTGACGTATTCATAGAAACACAAAACACGACACCTTTTGAACCACAATTGAACCAATCCTCCTATATAGCACTATTACTACTGCTACTGCTACTGCTACTGCTACTGCTACTGCTACTGCTACTGCTACTGCTACTGCTACTGCTACTGCTACTGCTACTGCTACTGCTATTGCTCTGCTCTACTACTACTACTACTACTACTACTACTACTACTACTACTACTACTACTACTACTACTACTACTACAACTACTACTACTACTACTACTACTACTGCTGCTGCTACTGCTACTGCTACTGCTACTGCTACTGCTACTGCTACTGCTACTGCTATGCTACTGCTACTGCTACTACTACTGACTACTGCTGCTCTACTACTACTACTGCTACTGCTGCTGCTGCTGCTACTACTACTACTACTACTACTACTACTACTACTGCTGCTACTGCTGCTACTACTACTACTACTACTACTACTACTACTACTACTACTACTACTACTACTACTACTACTACTACTACTACTACTACTCTACTACTACGTAGTAGTAGTAAACTCTACTACTACTACTACTACTACTACTACTACTACTACTAACTACTAATACTACTACTACTACTACTACATACTACTACTACCTACTACTAATACTACTACTACTCTATCGAAGCCTGAATGCTCTCGGAAAAAGGTCATCCAAGCGTGACTCTAAGTCTGTACCTTTCTATTCTATTCGTGTATAATTTTGTAACAATGGTGTCCATTGCAAATTGAATTGACAATGTCACTTGATTAGTAAGACGCAGTCTACTTCATACAATAATCACTCATGCCGTGAAAACGTTGATATTACTGATTGTTCTTCTAGTATTTCGTGCGATTCACCGAAACAAATAGCATTGTAAATGTTCATCCCGGCTGTCTAAAGACTCATGGAGTCAGTCACGAATGGTTGGTGGGGCGTGAGTTCACATACAGTAAACCCCACTGAACCATTCCACGTGTTCACAGCCAACTAAACTACGAAGTCGACAGCGTGTGTTACGACTCTAGATACTTTCGCTCATGGGATTTCATCAAATGGTCTGTATTGAAAACGAATGGCAAAGAATAGAACCGACGACGTTAAATTTGAACTCGGCGTTCTGTGGTTTGCAATTCGAAATTGACCGATGATAGCTTCACCTAATTCAACAAAAGAAATAATTTGCATTGGCCGGGAATCGAACCCGGGCCGCCCGCGTGGCAGGCGAGCATTCTACCACTGAACCACCAATGCTCACGTACTGATGACGTCATTGAGTCGTGCATTGTTGCTCAAAAGTCAATAACTAAAATAAGTGGGCGCACCCAAAAATAAAACATGGGTACAACTTGCGACATATTTGTAGCTAGTACTGTTATTTTTTTCAGTGATATAAAATAGTATTATTCACAAGGGAAGTTTAAGAATTCGAAATGGTCAAAAGGCAGTATTAAAAAAACAATTAGCAACATACCCCAGGACATTCAACGACACGTGTTATTTTGTTCAGTTACGTTGTCCCTGCAGGAAAGGCAAAACATATAACCACCTTTGTTTCGTACAAGATACCTTTTTACCAATAAACCGCACAAACCTGAATTAAACATCACCTGAATAATTACACTCAACCATCTGGTAGTTGACGTATTCATAGAAACACAAAACACGACACCTTTTGAACCACAATTGAACCAATCCTCCTATATAGCACTATTACTACTACTGCTACTGCTACTGCTACTACTACTGCTACTGCTACTACTGACTACTACTACTACTACTACTACTACTACTACTACTGATGTACTACTACCTACTACTACTACTACTACTACTACTACTGCTACTGCTACGCTAGCTACTACTACTACTACTGCTACTGCTACTTACTACTGCTACTGCTACTGCTACTGCTACTGCTACTGCTACTGCTACTGCTACTGCTACTGCTGCTGCTGCTGCTACTGCTACTGCTACTGCTACTGCTACTGCTACTGCTGCTGCTGCTGCTACTGCTACTGCTACTGCTACTGCTGCTGCTACTGCTACTGCTACTGCTACGTGCTACTGCTACTGCTCTGCTGCTGCTGCTGCTGCTGACTGCTAGCTAGCTACGCTCTGCTGCTGCTTGCTGCTGCTGCTATGACTGCAGCTGCTGCTGCTGCTAGCTAGCTAGCTGCTGCTGCTGCTGCTGCTGCTGCTGCTGCTAGCTACATGCTACTGCTATCTGCTAGCTACACTGCTACTGCTACTGCCTACTAGCTACTACGACTGCTACTGCTACTGCTACTACTGCTACTGCTACTGCTACTGCTACTGCTACTGCTACTAGCTACTGCTACTGCAGCTACTACTGCTACTGCTACTGCTACTGCTACTGCTACTGCTACTGCTACTGCTACTGCTACTGCTACTGCTGCTACTGCTACTGCTACTGCTACTGCTACTGCTACTGCTACTGCTACTGCTACTGCTACTGCTACTGCTACTGCTTGCTACTGCTACTGCTACTACTACTACTACTACTACTACTACTACTACTACTACTACTACTACTACTACTACTACTACTACTACTACTACTACTACTACTACTACTACTATACTACTACTACTACTACTACTATACTACTAATACTACTACTACTACTACTAATACTACTACTACTCTATCGAAGCCTGAATGCTCTCGGAAAAAGGTCATCCAAGCGTGACTCTAAGTCTGTACCCGTCTATTCTATTCGTGTATAATTTTGTAACAATGGTGTCCATTGCAAATTGAATTGACAATGTCACTTGATTAGTAAGACGCAGTCTACTTCATACAATAATCACTCATGCCGTGAAAACGTTGATATTACTGATTGTTCTTCTAGTATTTTGTGCGATTCACCGAAACAAATAGCATTGTAAATGTTCATCCCGGCTGTCTAAAGTCTCATCGAGTCAGTCACGAATGTTTGGTGGGGCGTGAGTTCACACACAGTAAACCCCACTGAACCATTCCACGTGTTCACAGCCAACTAAACTACGAAGTCGACAGCGTGTGTTACGACTCTAGATACTTTCGCTCATGGGATTTCATCAAATGGTCTGTATTGAAAATGAATGGCAAAGAATAGAACCGACGACGTTAAATTTGAACTCGGCGTTCTGTGGTTTGCAATTCGAAATTGACCGGTGATAGCTTCACATAATTCAACAAAAGAAATAAGTTGCATTGGCCGGGAATCGAACCCGGGCCGCCCGCGTGGCAGGCGAGCATTCTACCACTGAACCACCAATGCTCACGTACTGATGACGTCATTGTGTCGTGCATTGTTGTTCAAAAGTCAATAACTAAAACAAGTGGGCGCACCCAAACATAAATCATGGGTACAACATGCGACATATTTGTAGCTAGTACTGTTATTTTGTTTCAGTGATATAAGATAGTATTATTCACATGGGAAGTTTAAGAATTCGAAATGGTCAAAAGGCAATATTAAAAACAATTAGCAACATACCCCAGGACATTCAGCGACACGTGTTATTTGGTTCAGTTTCGTTGTCCCTGCAGGAAAGGCAAAACATATAACCACTTTTGTTTCGTACAAGATACCTTTTTATCAATAAACCGCCCAAACCTGAATTAAACATCACCTGAATAATTACACTCAACAATCTTGTAGTTGACGTATTCATAGAAACACAAAACACGACACCTTTTGAACCACAATTGAACCAATCCTCCTATATAGCACTATTACTACTGCTACTGCTACTACTACTACTACTACTACTACTACTACTACTACTACTACTACTACTACTACTACTACTACTACTACTACTACTACTACTACTACTACTACTACTACTACTACTGCACACTACTACTACCACAACAACAACTACTACTACTACTACTACTACTGCTACTGCTACTGCTGCTGCTACTACTACTACTACTACTACTACTACTACTACTACTACTACTACTACTACTACTACTACTACTACCAACTACTACTACTACTACTACTACTACTACTACTACTACTACTATACTAAACTACTACTACTACTACTACTACTACTACTACTACTACTACTACTACTACTACTACTACTGCTACTGCTACTGCTGCTGCTACTACTACTACTACTACTCTATCTATACTACTACTACTACTACTACTACTACTACTACTACTACTACTACATTACTACTACTACTACTACTACTACTACTACTACTACTACTACTACTACTACTACTACAATATAATACTAATACTAATACTAACACTAATACTAATACTAATACTAATACTAATATTAATACTAATACTAATACTAATACTAATACTACTACTACTACTACTACTACTACTACTACTACTACTACTAATACTACTACTACTAATACTACTACTACTGTATCGAAGCCTGAATGCTCACGGAAAAAGGTCATCCAATAGTGACTCTAAGTCTGTACCCGTCTATTCTATTCTATTCGTGAATAATTTTGCAACAATGGTGTCCATTGCAAATTGAATTGACAACGTCACTTGATTAGTAAGACGCAGTCTACTTCACACAATAATCATTCATGCCGTGAAAACGTTGATATTACTGATTCTTCTTCTAGTATTTCGTGCGATTCACCGAAACAAATAGCATTGTAACT
>JAODUO010000523.1:160000-165000 GCA_025642075.2 Ridgeia piscesae
CACCGCCAGGTGGATGTTGGACATAAAAGTATCAATGTTCGGGACTAGACTGGAAGCGTATTAGAACGCGAAACAACGCATTACTAGACTACGTATATGCTGTATATTACTGGTTTTGATTTACACCCATTCGAGATTATAATAATTTGTAAACAGTATATGTTTTCAACTTACAGTGAACTAAACTGAAACAATGGAAAATAAGAACATAAATAAAAAGTATTTGCATTAGCCGGGAATCGAACCCGGGCCGCCCGCGTGGCAGGCGAGCATTCTACCACTGAACCACCAATGCTCACATACTGATAACGTCATTGTGTCGTGCATTGTTGTTCAAAAGTCAATAACTAAAATAAGTGGGCACATCCAGAAATAAATCATGGGCATACGCTGCGGCTTAATTGTAGCTAGTACTGTTATTTTTTCAGTGATATAAAATAGTATTCTTCACAAGGGAAGTTTAAGAATTCGAAATGGTCAAAACGCAGTATTTAAAATTTTATTTGCCAGGCCATTCAGCAACACGTGTGTAAATTAAATTATTGTTTTATGGTAATGTAAAAAAATTACATTCTGCGATTGCAATTTCAGATAGGCCCGAAACGGCAATCCGCCTAAACCTGCGCCAGGTAAAGTACCAATGTCTCTTCCTTTCCATCACCACGGTCGCTAGACGTCGCGACAAACTCTGCAAAACATTGGGCAGTGTGGCGGAGAGTGCACTATTGTTTACCGCGCGAAATTTTTATTTCACTTCGCATTTAACGAAATTCTGTATACCATTATCTTAACAACAAAAACAATCACTGAACGTTATATAAGTTTGCTTAACATTAATAACACCTAAACGAATACGTTTAGTCCTATACAAAACCGACTAGGACCTGACATCTCAGTTCTCATAATACGTTGGACGACGCATACGCTCCCTGTATATCTACGTGCTAACTGGGGTCGGTTTCACAAAGCCGATAAGAGTGTTCTTAACGGTAAAATGCTTGTCTTCGTAAATTAGTTTTCGTGCTGAGTCTAGTTGAAGCTGCTCGGCGACACACATTGCGAGGTAACTGCGTTGTGTTTACATGTTCGAGAGTCTTATGCTGGAGTTGAATGGCCACGGAATATGCACATGTGTAATTTACGGTCGGGTGGACATGTGTAAGTCTAATGTGCGACCATTTTCATGATTTATGCAGGTGCGTTGCTGTGAATTCAGAGAAGGAAGACTGACTGAATAGACTTGATTTAGCTCCAACAAAAGTTCCTGCCAAGCCTTCTTCCTCAGGTCACGGTGACACGGCCCACACAACGGGTTGAATGGGTGGGACTTACAGAAGGTTGATGGGAGGTAGGTAGGGAGGAAGGGAAGGAAGGAAGCAGGGAAGGAGGGAAGGAGGGAAGGAGGGAAGGAGGGAAGGAGGGAAGGAGGGAAGGAGGGAAGGAGGGAAGGAGGGAAGGAGGGAAGGAGGGAAGGAGGGAAGGAGGGAGGGAAGGAGGGAGGGTGGGTGGGGGTGATGGAGGGAGGGAGGGAGGGAGGGAGGGAGGGAGGGAGGGTCGGTCGGTCGGTCGGTCGGTCGGTCGGTCGGTCGGTCGGTCGGTCGGTCGGTCGGTCGGTCGGTCGGTCGGTCGGTCGGTCGGTCGGTCGGTCGGTCGGGCGGTCGGTCGGTCGGTCGGTCGGTCGGTCGGTCGGTCGGTCGGTCGGTCGGTCGGTCGGTCGGTCGGGCGGTCGGTCGGTCGGTCGGTCGGTCGGTCGGTCGGTCGGTCGGTCGGTCGGTCGGTCGGTCGGTCGGTCGGTCGGTCGGTCGGTCGGTCGGTCGGTCGGTCGGTCGGTCGGTCGGTCGGTCGGTCGGTCGGTCGGTCGGTCGGTCGGTCGGTCGGTCGGTCGGTCGGTCGGTCGGTCGGTCGGTCGGTCGGTCGGTCGGTCGGTCGGTCGGTCGGTCGGTCGGTCGGTCGGTCGGTCGGATGTTAAATGGCTCGATTACCGGAAATGAATTGTTCGTACGTCCGCGCGTGTGCGTGCATGCATGCGTAAATTCGTTTGCGAATCAAGCGTTAACAACATAAACAACGATGAGTCTTTTTATTAGTTTTTAACCGCTGTAAAAACAATTTGAGCTATGATGTATGAAGCGAACGCAGACCACTTAGAAATAAAACACAACATGACGTAGCAATTTTGCATGAACCTGCATTGGATTGGGAATATACAATTTAAAAAAAAACGTTTACATTAAACAACTGTCTTCACACGCAAATGTAAGTTACATGTTTAGGTTGTACTCGATTTCGTAAAACAACAAAATATATATGATACCAATTTCTGCCAGGGTGTATTTAACTAGTATAGTATAATTTATTTTGCTACATTATTCGTCTGCATTATTTTATGTTTTGTTACACATATGTTGTGCGACAACTATATATGAATTGTTATATTCACTACCTTTCCAGTCAACGGCGTCAGAGACGGCCATAATACAAACGTGGCGGCCAATGGATGGGGTCATGTATAACTGGGGAGATACACTCATGCACTCAATATGACCCCTCATGTGGCTGCCAAAATAACGCCCCTGTAAGTTCGAAGTCGTAGTTGCAGTAATAAGAGAATAAATCTGGCATTTTTTGATTGGTATTTTAGTATTGTGTGAACAAAAAGCCTGACAGTATATAACGAAACGTATTGCCGGTTAATCTAGTCAACTAGCCATCAATAATGGGCTTATCAGCGAAGCAATCTTGCAAGGGAAATTATTTATTACATATCTATCAGTTGCCCGCAACGTCCCACAAGTTCCGATCTTGTGGAACCTTCGCGTGCATAAGATTGTGTCTTTGACGCAGTAAAACACCTGTTTGTTTTGATGTCACGTAAAGAGCTTCCCATGTAAATGGATGTTACGCTGGAAACGCTGTAAATGCGTCACATACAATATTGCAACACAACAACAGCCGGGCTGCAAGGCTATTGGATGGTCGAGTCGACGTATTGTTCAGGCGGTGAGGCAATGTGAAGCTGCTAACCAATTAGTCCAGCTGCTGACCAGGCAGCGAGTGGACAGTACGCGGTTTGATTGCATGAGGTGAACATCGCAGCAGTCATCCGCCGGTCACATCTGTGAGTGTGCTTTAATGCTATATCAACTGTAGGTCTTACGGTGCCACGCCCACCACGGCAGCGCCGATACGCAGCCACGAGGAAACTCAGCCACGCGTGACGGGTGATGTTACTTTAAGAAGCGCGAAGTGCCAAAACAAGCACCGAGTAGCAGACCCCGGTAGGAACGGGCAGTGAAGAGTAGAAACATATCCATAGCGATCCTTCTCTCGGGACTGACCAATATTGTTTTTAACAATGACGTTGCTTTTGACCACGGCGATATTGCGGTCTGCGAGTTCGCTACGTTTCGGCCGCAGCTTGCTTCCCCTATCTGACCAGCTCCGCCGGACCTTGCACGATGCCATTGAAGAAAGAGTCGGGTCGACCAGTGTGACGGACACCTACAAGTTGTTGATAGTCGGCGGCGGCACCGCTGGGTCGACAGTCGCCAGCAAGTTTGCGCCGAAACTCGGAAAGCGTCAAGTGGCCATCATTGAACCGAGTAAGGTGAGTGCTTACTTTACTTACTTACTTAGTTCCTTGACCGACTTGGTCGTCGGTGGAACTCAAGTGACGCTGTGATCTCTCTCCATTCCTGTCTGCCAGTATCAACGTCGAGGAGCTGTAGTGTGGATACTGTCCATCCAGCTCTTCCGGTGATACCCACGGCAGCCACGACCTTCCAGGGTCCTCTGTAGTATCGTTACGGGAGGCGACCACGTCGTGTTACATGCACAAACCATGCCAGTGTCCTTCCCTTGACAGTTGCCAGTTAAAACGAATAGGAGATCTTTTAGCACAACTTACTACCAACGTCAAATGTGTTAGTATCTAGTCGTCAACATTTGAAAGACTATGTTGATGATCTATGGACGATCTGAAGGAAAACAACACAATACCTCATATGACACTCAACTGCAATTACATTTAGAGCACACTAGCCTACGTATTTGTAATTTCTACACTGAATACTCTGTTCCGCGCGTACAAAATGTTGTACATTTGCAAGTGTTGCGAATAAATGTGAGAACTACAACGTAATTGCTATATGAAATTCTGTCAGTCGAACAAACTGGTGATATCTACAAGCAGGGTTAATGCTGGATCGATACTCTGAGCGCTTGGTGGCTTCATTATAGGATGTCTGTCGTAGTCAATCGGCTTGCGGCCAGTTACTCTGTTTCGCCTACAAGCGATGTCTCTGTCTCTGACACTCTCTGATGAGCTGCGACTAGAAACCCATCAAATATCTGATTCTATCGATACAACAAGACGTTGAGGTAAACAACATTGTTTTGCCATGAAACATTAATGATGTATTATGGCATATACCGTTATCTTTTCTAACATATGCACTATGTTTACTATCACTAAAAGGCCAGTTACACCTTCGATTTATTTCGCTCATCGGCAGTCTGAACCACTGGTCTTCGCTTTTGTAGTGTGTGAATAGTTTCAGCAATGGATTACTTAAGTGGCTTACATGTAAGTGGTCTGTTTTAATACAGTAAGTATTTTTCCAGACCAAAACGGTCCCCTTCTTGCAATTTCTGCACTTATCCCACGTTTCTTCAGATTACTTCACCAACACTGAATAGCTCTTCAGCAAATTACCAGATGTAATAAACAAAGTCACGTAGTCCGATGTTCGATTTTATTTTTACAAAAGATAGTATTTTCTTATTAACCTATATGTACATTACTTTGACCACTGACGTTCTGCTCATCTGGACATTAAATTACCGAATAACGCAACTGAACGTGCACGCCTCAGGACGCAAAATGACATCCAATAATACACGACTCGCATTATCAAAACGGCTACATCACTGTAATGTGACCGTAAACACATCACACTCCTCAGTGTGACACATACACATTATTTTACTAGGTCAGTGTG
>JAODUO010000523.1:170000-200000 GCA_025642075.2 Ridgeia piscesae
ACTACTACTACTACTACTACTACTACTACTACTACTACTACTACTACTACTACTACTACTACTACTACTACTACTACTACTACTACTCTACTACTACTACTACTACTACTACTACTACTACTACATACTACTACTACTACTACTACTACTACTACTACTACTACTACTACTACTACTACTACTACTATTCTACTACTACTACTACTACTACTACTACTACTACTACTACTACTACTACTACTACTACTACTACTACTACTACTACTACTACTACTACTACTACTACTACTACTACTACTAACAATTATATGATAACTGTCTGGCATACCTATTTATAACTAGCTCGCTAACAGCTGATTTTTACGCCTGCTACATATCCTCTGTGCTTATTTGTCACCCGACCCCTGTTCTCGCTACTACTACTACTACTACTACCTACTACTACTACTACTACTACTACTACTACTACTACTACTACTAACTACTACTACTACTACTACTACTACTACTACTACTACTACTACTACTACTACTACTACTACTACTACTACTACTATTACTACTACTACTACACTACTACTACTACTACTACTACTACTACTACTACTACTACTACTACTACTACTACTACTACTACTACTACTACTACTACTACTACTACTACTACTATAACCAATTATTATTGATAAACGTGTCTGGCATACCTATTTATAACTAGCTCGCGTCAACAGCTGATTCTTACGCCTGTCTACATATCCTCTGTGCTTATTTTTGTCACCCGACCCCTGTTCTCGGCTGCTCAATTCGACGTTCATCTTCGCGAACATTCCATTGATCCGCTGATACACGTTAAGTGCACAGCGAAGGCGGATTCTTGGACGGGCACTACGTCCGTGCCGTCCATCTGTAAGATAGCGTCGTGTCCAGTCTCTAGGAATTGTCAAACTGCTTTACATTTCACTCAATGCACTTCTCGCCCGAAGACTAAATTCGCACAATATACATCAACGCGTATTGTCAAATCCTTATTCTTATAGCTGAATGAATTGGAGGAAGGTGGAGCGAACGAAATTGGCCATGATTTCAAACAAGCAGCACAGATAGGTTAGAATGCGAGAGTTTTCGGCGGTGAGTCCGCAGCGCGAAACACTACGCCACCGCGCCCCATGACACCGCATTACACGGTAGCCTTATCTGCCACGGTAGAACGAACGAATATGTTACATATTGTAACATAGCGATCGACGAGGCGATATAGTGACGTCATGATTGAGCGACGCTACGAATCTATAGGCCTACGACGGATGTTGTTGGTCATTAGTTGTATAGATTCAGTATTGCGTGTTTTCGCTGACGTCATCGGTTAATGTGCGCGTGATGGAAATTACCCAGGTTGCAATGCGTTGCGCCATTTTAGAAACCTAGCATGTAAACATGTCGAACTATACCGTTGTGGCATGTTCCGATTACGTGAACTGTCTTCCAACTGACACAGTCGACATGATGCTGTCACACTGGAGCATCGGCGATAGGATGACGTCATGAACAGATCCCGAGTAGTTTAACGGATCCTCTCAGAACGTCGGCGTCCGATAACAAAACGACAACAAAACCTCCGGAAAGGGAAGTTTAGGTTTGCCTCTGACGTCGATGTTTATAGTTTTGGATCTGTCCCGTCTATTCACTTTGTTTCTGTACACGAAAACAATGATAGCACCATCTCCTTATTCAATTTAATTCAAAGTAATGGTTATCACTTGTTATGTGGTGCCATCTGGCGGATCGCCTTTTCAATACAATCACATGATATGTGCATAGAAAAAAGCTTCGTCAGCCTACACATTTTGGCTCACCAAAAATTACGTAAGCCTGAGTTTTCTGAGAATCCATCGTCAGTGTATATTGAAAGTTTCCAAACAACAAGTGGAGAATTATCTGGTTAATATCTACAATCGTTCGTTTGTGGTGGTGGTGGTGTATGGGGGAGTTGTGGCCAAATAAAAGTGATTACGTTTGGTATCAGACAGGTGGTTGTTAATTGGTTTGTGGCATCGTATCGTGACGTCGTCCCATAGTAATTACGTCACCCCGATGTCACTCTCAAACCACAGTAATGATATCACCCCGATGTCACTCTCAGGCCACGGTAATGACATCCCCCCTATGTCACTCTCAGACTACGAGAATGACGTCACTCCGATATCACTCTCAGGCCACGGTGATGACGTCACTCCGATATCACTCTCAGGCCACGGTGATGACGTCACCCGGATGTTACTCTCAGTAATGACGACCTGTTCCTGGCACGACAGACAAACCAATTGACACCGTCGACCTACGCGGCACGAGTGGGCTGACACACAAAAATGATTCACACGGTCTGACGAGTGTTAGACAAACAACAACTAGATATTGAACGACCGCATTGATGATCCGGCATTGTTTTAAGAACATGTTTAAACTCCCCGGTCTTACATATTTCTTATTTCCTTGTGTTGTTGTTCAATATTAGTTCCTTAGTACAATAGGGTACTTGTGTTAAAGGTAAGAAGTAAGTAGGTCTTTTATTGCAAGTAAAATATGGACACTAATTTATGTATTTGATAAACGGAAATGTAACGTGTTAATTTAAAAAAAAACACGCTTGAGGCATCGATCGCCCATAGAAGTGGTTAATAATTGTTTCTACCATGCACCATTCCACAAAATATTCTGCAGCGGACTTGAAATGACTGAACTGTTTCGGTCCAGCATATAAAAAGGTGGCGTTGGTAGGCCGGGACTTCGGCCAGCCGTGAGGCGGTGTGACTTCGGACGGTGACACAATACATTTGTTACATCGAGGCAACCTTGACCAAAAGCCAGCGGTAGAGCACGTGAAGACTAACAACACGTAGTGTTAGCGCACACTAATTGACGACTAATTGCTGCGGGCACACGTCGTCCACCCAGGGGACAGCGCAGTGGTGGGCTCTACGGCGTAAACAGAGCTAGACATTACAGGGGCCTCACTGAGAGACCGCTGCCGAAGACTGACCATCATGACCTCCGGGGTGTGGTATAATTATTGACACACTTTACTTGAAATATGTTCGTTTCAAGACTAGACCCTACTCTCTTATGACCTGTATGAATGAATGAACGAATGAACGAATGAACGAAATAATGAATGAATGACTGAACGAACGAACGAACGAACGAACGACGAGCGAACGAGCGAGCGACGGACGGACGGACGGACGACGACGGACGGACGGACGGACGGACGGACGGACGGCGGACGGACGGACGGCGACGCGGACGGACGGGCGGAGCGGACGGCGGGCGGAGCGGGCGGGCGGACGGACGGACGGACGGACGGACGGACGGACGGACGGACGGACGGACGGACGGACGGACGGACGGACGGACGGACGGACGGACGGACGGACGGACGGACGGACGGACGGACGGACGGACGGACGGACGGACGGACGGACGGACGACGGACGGACGGACGGACGGACGGACGGACAGGACGGACGGACGGACGGACGGACGGACGGACGGACGGACGGACGGACGGACGGACGGACGGACGGACGGACGGACGGACGGACGGACGGACGGACGGACGGACGGACGGACGGACGGACGGACGGACGGACGGACGGACGGACGGACGGACGGACGGACGGACGGACGGACGGACGGACGGACGGACGGACGAACGACGGACGGACGGACGGACGAATGACGAATGGACTGCTGATGTGAGTTTCGTAACTTGCACGACCATTAACTGTTTGCGCAACAGTAAAGACTAAAGAATAACAATTCGGTGCGGACGAAACATGTGAAGAGTTCAACAATGAATGCGGACAAGAGACAACATTTATGATTATTAACGTATGTACAAGTCGCTGAAGGTGTCGATTATATAAGTCTACTGAAGGTATCGATTATATAAGTCTACTGAAGGTGTCGATTATATAAGTCTACTGAAGGTATCGATTACATAAATCCATCCTAAGAATCCTGTTGGATATAAATTAACGATACTTAGCATCACTGAATGTGTCGATTATATAAGTCTACTGAAGGTGTCGATTATATAAGTCTACTGAAGGTGTCGATTATATAAGTCTACTGAAGGTATCGATTATATAATCATGCTAAGAATCCTGTTGGATATAAATTAACATATTGCATCACTGAATGTTTAATGCTTTAAATACGTAAATAAACATAATAAAATATGGCAAATAATGTACCATAGTTAAATAATTATACTGACTTTTTAAAAATTAGTTTCACGGTATAACAATATGTTCAGGTGGTTCCATTAGAGGTCCTTGCCGCTTTCTTAGGAATTACGTTTATTGTGCCATAGTTGTGTTTTCTATATGTGTTACATTTCCTTAAATATCTTCCTAGCTAAACTAAACTTACTACTATTAAACGAATTTCCCCTCCGCGAAAATAAAGTTTGATTGTATTGCATAGTGTTCTTCCACTCAGATCGCTTCCACCAATAGCTCAATTTGCGATACATTTGACACGACAGCCCCATCTCTCACACAAGTAACAACTCGTATTGTTGACGTTGTCACGTTGTGACGTAACAATAACCGATCACACGTTACAGTTGTCATTCGGTTTTTTCTTTCTGTTTAACAACGGAATGTTACATCTGGACCAGAGATTTTCTATTTCTGTTTCTGTTTTATAATTGGCAAATCCCATCTGGGCATCGTGCCAATGACATCGGATGCTCTGAGCAGGCACGGCCTGGCAGTTCTTTCAATGTTGTAGTTCGGTGATTTTGGACGTAAGCAGTGTAAACCAGTGGCAATATGACACCATTGTTAGCTTTTGCAATTGATATTATTATCGTATAGTCATCATATTAACTTACAAATTATAATTGTGTGTCACAAAGCAACTAAAAGAAGAAGGCCTTAGTTACTTCGGTATGAAATATCGTTGGTCCGGAAAATAACAAACACAGCCGTTCTCAAATTGAATCTCAACTGTTTTGCATAAACTTTCTTGCTCGGTGTAGGAACGTCTACGGACTATTTGTATGACTTTACAAACCCACTGCTACCAGCTGAGGTTCACCTTCACTGTGTCGGAACGTCGACGAACTAGTAGCATGACTTGTAGCGCCACTGCTACCAGCATATGTCTATTATGCACGTCGGAATGTTAACGGACTACGTGTGTGTTGCATATACCTACTACTACCAGCCAATGTTAATTATGTACATAGGAACTTTGACTGACGATTTATGTGATTTTATAAAACAATACTGTCAGTCGACGTTCAATTTCTGCGAAGGAACGTTGACGGATTATTTTCGTGAAGTCATACTATCAGATATTCACTAAGTACGAACATCGTATGAAGTCATACGATCAGATATTCACTAAGTACAAACATCGGAACGTTGACGGAATATTAATATGAGAGTAGACACACTAATATCAGCCGATGTTCATTGTGTAAGTCGGAACGTTGACGGACTATTCGAGTAATTTTTAGGTTCACTACTACCAGCCGATGTTCACGCTAGTGGGCAGTGGCTTGAGTCACATTGACCAGACCCACAAACCGACGGGGTCAGTCCTACCGGACAACTGCGACTGGATGCAAACGTCAGTGTCCGGCTTCTCTCCCAAGGACAACACGGTCAGCACGACGGACGGACGACTGGTGAGTGGACAACTGACTGGTCGACCGGCTCTCAGATGTGAGACATAACACGCACAGGCACGCACACATACACAAGCGCACGCACACACGCTCGCATACGCACACGCTCACATACACACGCAATATTTATGTTAAATAATGGAACATGATGGAACAGTGGTGTGAGAATAAACGCAAGGAAAAAACGTGTGAAAACAGAAAACGATTGCAACTGTAGAGTACTTAATTGTCTACTCACTTATTACTCATATTATTCAGCATATTATGTACAAACAAATATTTTCATTCGGCCATCTTTCATATTCTTTCGGTTTTCTCAAATACATTTTCTGCTAAACGTAAAGGCAGTGATATAACACGCAAGTGTCTTTAAACTTACGATAAAACGTCGACTTAAACGATGAGGTCTACAATTCGATATGTTAACGAAACATAATTATGTGTATCATAGTCCTTTGATCCAACACATCTTTTGGAACATACGAGACACGATACAGCGTCAACTGTCACTGAAAGCAGTGATTGTGTAGCTACGTTCTATGAGACTAAACTAGGCAAAGCTGTTTTTTGTCTGGTCATTTGTAATATAAATTACAGCTACAGGAATGAATAGCAAAGAAAACTCCTGTTGTCTCGTTACATGCGAATTAGGATTTCAATGTGAACCCGTATGAATAACAAAGAAACCTTTTTAAATCTCATTACAGGTGCAATATGAATACCTGGTGATTGCACTCGGCATGCAAGCAAACTACTATCTGGTAAGAAGATACTCGGAGTTCAAATCCGCGTATTTATGCGATTGGTTTTGACAAACAACACACATTTACTATTAATGTTCGCATTTTGGTGAATATCACAGACGATAAACATCAGCTCATTTGCCTGACTATTTCACGCAGTGGTTTTCGCTTCCGTTATAAGTTCGTGATCTCTGTTATTAATTGGCCTCTCTACGTGCCGATACATCTGCTATCTATTAGATTTGTGTATCAATACTTTTAAATGCATCCTAAGATGCAGTAATATCACCAGACGTTAATGTCTAGGTACGCGCTATGGTTGTCACACATATTCATCTTGTACCCATTTGAAGAAACAACTAAAGACATTTTTATTTTCTACATAACTAGTTTTACACAACGAACATTATAATATCTTTGTTTAACTTAGTAGCTATTATATACATTTATATATATATATATATATATATATATATATATATATATATATATATATACGTATATATATATATATATATATATATTTATGTTTATTACCATCACTGCAGTATTGCTAGTATTAACGCTTTGTTTCTAATTTCATGTATCTAGTAATCATTTTAAATAATATAATATAATGTGTAAATACATATATGACTTAATTTATACATAGCATATTCTACACAGTTTTTATCACAGCATATCATTACTTTATATTTTATTACTATCATCATTATTTAATCAGTATACACATATTTATCATCACAACGTCTAGTTATATACATGTACACTCCCGTGAACGGGACAGCCGTACAGGATTTGTTGGTGTTAAAATAAAGTGTTTTATTATTATTATCATTACAATTTATACGTCAACGTATCAGTTCCTATAATGTCGCTACCGCAGGTGAAAGGTCTCCCTGAAGCCTTGGAGCACGACCCGGCTGTCTGCTCCAACTATCACCCGAAGTACGTGCAGAAGACGTTCCCCGCCATGCAAGCCTTCAAGGAGGGAAACGCCATCTTCACCTTCCCGAATACACCGATCAAGTGCGCAGGCGCACCGCAGAAAATTCTATATTTGGCTGAGGATTATTTTCGACGGGTGAGTCGACGTTTGTGGTACGCGAAAAAATTCAGGTTTCTGCCTTACGGATTTGGGTAAACAAGAACTGTTGTAGATTTTGATCTAAAGAACACCTTCTCTTTCTGACACGTAGGTGGGAAAGCGGGACAAGGCAACGATGATCTACAACACGTCACTTGGCGTAGTCTTCGGTATCCCAAAATACGCTCAGACCTTGCACGATCAGATCCTGGAACGGTGGGTGATATATGTGTGGGCGTGCATATGTACGTGCGTACGTGCATGAGCATGTACGTGAGTACATGCACCTGTTCACGTAATAATATTAGAAGTCGCTAAATGTTGATTAATTTATACCATCGCATTTTCGTTTGTAAATTCTGTTAACAAATAAATATATTTCAAAAAGCTTTGCAATATGATTTTGGGGTTTGTGTTGCTCTGTCGCTGTTGTTGTTTCTGCAATACTGACGTTATAATTGTACATTTTATTACAACAGCTACTGAGAATTTAACAGTTTATATCGCAGGGACATTTAACTCATATTATTTTATTATATATATATATATATATATATATATATATATATATATATATATATATAAAATAATATATATATATATATATATATAATAATAAAATAAAATTATATATATATATATATATATATATATATATATATATATATATATATATATATATATCGATGTGCTTATTAATGCGTCTGCACCTCGGAAGTGCTAGTAAAATAATAACTACATATTAATCCATTCTAGTTGTTGCGTGTATTCAAAAACCTCTATAATCATACCGAATGTGTTTAAAACATTGCAGAGATATCAAACTCAACCTAATGAGGAATCTTGTGGAAGTGAAACATGAAACGAAGGAAGCCGTCTTCGAGGTGCTGGGCACGGAGGGTGAAACGGAAACGTACGAGGTGGGTTCTGGGAAATCCATAGGCGTGTGGGTCGCAGTGGCACAGCGAGTAGAACGTCGGGTTCTCATTAGGGAGGGAGAAACCAGGAATGGATCTCGGGCAATTTCGCTCAATCTACATTGTTATAGCTCAATCAGCAGTACAAATGCGTACCTGAGATGGTTGTGATCGATATTTGTTTATGAATACCATTTGCGTATCAGTTACAGCATGGCTGTTTGATTCGGAGAGAAGTCGAAATGGTATTAGAATATGTTGAAGTTAATATGATAAATGCAAACAACATATAACATTTAAAATACAACGTTTTATGATTTCTGAAGCAAAAACATAATGCACATATCTACGATTATTCCGATAAACCAGATTCAACATTTAAGACAAATTTTAAATAAGGTGGTAACACAAAAGCGCTTTAGAGGAGTCATATAATCATATTCTTACAGTAATATACCATATTGAAAACGCTTAAAATTAAAAGTTTAATTTGACGTGGATATATTGTAAGTGTTAAGAAAACTTGGTGAGTCAACAAATACAATTGGACTCCTGTTTTCTTCAGCGACTTCTTCTAAATAATGGAGTGTCATTAACGTTTTCCTTTACAGTACGAGATGTTGCATGTGGCGCCACCTTGTTCAGCGCCCAATGTCTTGTGGGATAGCGAGGTGTCGGACAAGACGGGCTACGTGGATGTGGACAAGGGGACGTGTCAGCACGTGCGATTTGCCAACATCTTCGCCCTGGGCGACTGCTCCAACCTGCCGACGTCAAAGACAGCCGCCGCCATCAGTGAGTCACTCTACAATGTTTGCGGGTGTCACGAGAGTGCAGTCTGACACACACACACACACACACACACACACACACACACACACACACACACACACACACACACACACAACACACACACACACACACACACACACACACACACACACACACACACAAACACACACACCACACCACACCTATTTTAAATTCGTCTTCCTCTTCTTCCTCTCTCTCCCTCCTTCTCTCCCTACCTCCCTCCCTCCTCCTCCTACCTCCTCCCTCCTCCTCCTCCCCTCCTCCCCCCTCCCTCCCTCCTCCCTCCCTCCTCCTCCTCCCTCCCTCCTCCTCCTCCTCCTCCCTCCTTCCCTCTCTCCTCCTCCTCCCTCCCTCTCCTCCCTCCCTCCCTCCCTCTCCCCTCCCTCCTCTCCTCTCTCCCTCTCCCTCTCTCTCTCTCTCTCTCTCCTCTCTCTCTCTCTCTCTCTCTCCTCCTTCCTCCCTCCCCTCTCCTCTCTCTCTCCTCCCACTCTCCTCTCCTCTCCTCCCTTCTCCTCCTTCCCTCCCTCCCTCCCTCCCTCCCTCCCTCCCTCCCCTCCCTCCCTCCCCCTCCCTCCCCCCCCCCTTGTCCCCCCCTGTCCCCCTGTCTCTCTCTCTCTCTCTCTCTCTCTCTCTCTCTCTCTCTCTCTCTCTCTCTCTCTCTCTCTCTCTCTCTCGCTTACTGTGGACTGCATAGAAAATCCTTGTGAATCACGAGAGAAGCACATGAGATTTAGTCACTTCGTACCGTGATACATCTGACCCATAATCCTAAGCCGAACCAGATTATGTTAAGTCTACGTGGCTACGTTAACGCTACATTTGCATTGAATAAACAACATTACTGAATAACAAAGCGACCAATATAAGGCACAAATATAGAAGTGATGCGTTGAGTCAGTAATCATAGAGAGAATGTTGCAAAGGTGTATGTCATATCAAAGGTCAGAATATGGAACGATGTAGTAAGCAAAGCCTCAATCATGTAAAATATACGAATTCAAGTTGAACAAACAATACAGTTATCTCCATCAAGTGATAAAGTCAACCTGCTATTACGTTCTGAGATTTGGTACAAGGAACATTAAAATATATTTAACCAAAACATATTGTGAATTTTTTTCTTTTGTCAAACCTTTCAATTGGCCTTTTGTTGCAACTTTCAAGTGAGCTGTGTTTCAACTGATTAAAGGGCTTTTTTTTCTTATTTTAAAATATATTTAAATGCAAAAAAATGCAATTAAAAAAAAGATTGCAAATAAAACAAATTCTGTAAAATATTTGAACGAGTCAATAGAGAGATTTGCAACAATTTTTATATTTCCTTGATTTACATTCGTGCTAATCAGATTGTGTGTATTTCCTTTGCAGGCGGCCAATGCAACGTTTTAACGAAGAACCTCACTGAAGTTATGGCTGGCCAGCTGCCAACACACGCGGTGAGCGATATTAGGTGAATGTATTAACCTATTGTTTATCAAGTTGTAGTGAATTTCACAAACAAATGAAACGCCATTTTGTTGACTCCCTGATTGATGAGGTTTGCAAAGCATCCAGGATACGGCAATTGAACATTCTAGTCTGCTGAACAGCGACAGTTGTCACAATAGCTTACGGTGTTTACTCTTGCTACAGCGTCTCCAAAACACGGCTGGTAGACATAGCATGCGTGTGCCTAAGTACGCCAACATCACGCCTGTCCTGAACAAGCTTAATTGGCTACCAGTTCGGAAAGGTATTCGTTTCAAGACAGTGCCACAGAGCTGTCAGCTGTCGTGGACCAGTGTACTTGCGTGATCTTATCTGCATCTACACGCCAAGCAGATCACCTCGTTCAGCGGGGACCAAACTGCTTACAATATCTAAAATCGGTTCTGGACCTTTGGAACTAACTATTTGTTCCAGTACGCGAAATGAATAACGTCGACGCTATCAAGAGTGCATTAAAACACCATATTCTATCAAATATTTTGACTGCTGCAGTGACAATACGTGAACTGTGAAGTTGTGACCTTGCATCATTCGTAAAGAGAACTTTCAAATATTACATTTCAATTCTACCTTCTTCAGTGACTTCTTAGATTTGGGTCTTTTAGACTTCTGTATTTGAATGTGTTTATTTATAAATTGTATAAGTCTGTGTATATGATAAATTGATAACGTAGAGATACTTTAGGCACATGATTAAAATAGTTTGTTTAATGTTTGTCTACCACGTTTACATATAAACTACATACGTATATTAATTAAATAACTTATTCGCTGTCTCAGTACAACGGCTACACGTCGTGTCCGCTGCTCACGAAGAAGGGGTTCTGTATCATGGCGGAGTTCGGGTATGACGGAAAGGTACTGGAAACGTTCCCCTACAACCAAGCCATGCCCAGCCGCAGCGCCTACCTGCTCAAGGTGTACTTCATGCCACTCCTCTACTGGTACATGATGCTCAAGTAAGTCCCACATCCTCAATGTGTACTTCATGCCACTCCTCTACTGGTACATGCTGCTCAAGTAAGTCCCACATCCTCAAGGTGTACTTCATGCCACTCCTCTACTGGTACATGATGCTCAAGTAAGTCCCACATCCTCAAGGTGTACTTCATGCCACTCCTCTACTGGTACATGATGCTCAAGTAAGTCCCACATCCTCAATGTGTACTTCATGCCACTCCTCTACTGGTACATGCTGCTCAAGTAAGTCCCACATCCTCAAGGTGTACATCATGCCACTCCTCTACTGGTACACGATGCTCAAGTAAGTCCCGCATCCTCAAGGTGTACTTCATGCCACTCCTCTACTGGTACATGATGCTCAAGTAAGTCCCACATCCTCAAGGTGTACATCAAGCCACTCCTCTACTGGTACATGATGCTCAAGTAAGTCCCACATCCTCAAGGTGTACTTCATGCCACTCCTCTACTGGTACATGCTGCTCAAGTAAGTCCCACATCCTCAAGGTGTACTTCATGCCACTCCTCTACTGGTACATGCTGCTCAAGTAAGTCCCACATCCTCAAGGTGTACATCAAGCCAAACCTTAACTTTGATACAAGAAATCTGGTGATCTAACGAAATATTGCAATAGAAACAATACAGCAGAAACAATACACGTTTTTGTTTAATTAAACACAACGTATTTTTTAATCAGAATGAAAACGCTTCTTGTTAAACATGTTTCAAAAATAAAGATTGCGTGTGACGACGCTTTGAACAAGGTTTACGCATTCGTTTATAAAATTAATTCACAATCTGTTCCGTTTCATCCATCTATAGAATGCCTATTTTCTGACAATAAAATTAGTGTCAACATTTCTTTTCAGGGGCCACTGGAACGGCCCAAGCAAGATGCGCAAAGTGTTCCATTTATGGTTGAAAGACTGACCACTCTCTACTGACCGCCTTCAACAATGCTGGCGTATGGCGTTATACCTCGTGACACCCGACGGCCGCAACTTCCGGTTCCCGTTGGCCGATGGGATGTCTGCATCTTGCCAGAAAATAATCTGAGAACAAATAGACTGAGTACCCGGATGTGAACAGCCGGCGCGGTCAGTGCGTGATGCCACGGACACGTGATACAAACTGCATACTCGGACGAACATGTACAGAAGTGCTTTTAGTATTTAAAGTTAGGCGAATAGTCTGGACACATCGCGTTGTCTAACCAGTACTGTGCAAATGAGGAGCTTCAGGGGTTTACGCGATAAACCTTTCAATGGGGTGTTTGTTTTAATCATCCTTGCTCGAGTAACCCTTAAGGACGGTGCTCACTGTTTTTACCAGTATGAAATGACGATTTAGCGTTTTAGCGTTAACATAAAAAAAAATTCACATTTACAACAGCAATATTGCAAAACAATATTCAGGCTTTTTTCTACCGATGTTTGTGATCTCCGATTCCAACTTAAATACATATCTACATCTGCAATCTAAGAAAACTAAATTGTAGTTTTTCGAGCGAACAGAACAGATGTATCGCGTCTTGCAGTGAAACCTTTCAGTTGCGTATTTACTTAAATGCAAGTCGCATAATGCTATTTGGTCTACCACTTGCGGGTTTCGGTCTATTGTGGTTCGATGTCGGTAAACCGTACAGCTTTAACAAAGAGCTTAACAGTGATCGCGTTGGACGGTGAACCAATCAAGGCAATCTGCGTCGTGAGCCGACGATGGTTACGTATTTCCATGTACGCGAAATCGCATGATAAAATATGCATATTGCAGCTGATTGTCTTCTAGATATATTCACAGACATGACTGTCATCGAGCATGCTTCAGACAGGGCCGTTGAGAGACGAGAAGATTGCAAGCGCAACAGAAAGACGGGCAGCGCGATTGAGTAAATAAATGTCTGTTTGAGTGATCGATTTGATCTGTGACTGAGCAAGTAAACAAGCGAGTGATTTTGTTACTGAAAGAGGTTTTGAGCGAACAGAAAATGAGTCATTACAGCATTGTGTCGTCAACAATTGATGCTGCGCTCCTAATGACATTCTCATCTCGTCTGTCAAGCCGACGTCGTCATAAGTTGTCTATTTGTACCCTCTTAACAAAAACATCAATGCGGTGAATTGCAACTCTGGGACGAACAAATGCTTTTAACATTTCGTCGTTGGACTTATCAACGTGTTTCGAGTTGATGGCAATTATGTTCTATAATCCCAGACTCAGCTCCTTGTCGGTGGAACCGTTACTCTACAAATTCAAAGCAGCAAAGGTTGACAATACGCGACATTAATCGTAAGGATGAGTATTTCCTTTAAACAAAAACTAAAATTAACTGTTCCACTGGCATTTGGCCTATTTCCCGCATCCATGATGACATTTCGTATTTCGATGTTACTTTGGAAAAGTAACTGTTTAAGAGGTCATATTGGAACATGCCGTCTTCTCTCCAATGTACACTTGCGTATAATAAAACAGTCGTATTTGCAGGTATGTGATGACGTCTGTTGTGATGTTATATTTGAGTAGAAATCAGTAATGTCTTCAGGAAATCTCATGTTTCACTGTCACCGATAGATAATTTAAGCCGTTATCAGATCATCTAAAGACGTCAGAGTCCGATATCAGACGAACAGAGATAAATTACCTTCCCAATTAGTTTCCCTAGGTATAATTGTCTGACGACTACGACTGTATTATATACATCAACAACGTAATATAATATCAACAATCTACAAATAACAAGTATAATTATTCGCGTTCCGCCAATACACACTACTGATACAAAAAAGACGTATGCACGTCACTTCCTTTCCAATCGCCTAGCAGCGGCGTCACCGGTGGCCATGATACCAACAAAAATGGCGGCTCATGGAGGGGACGGTATATGACTGCAAACACTCGATCGCCAACGAATGCAATGTTCCCGATCCCTCCTGGGCTTCCCACAAAATAATGCCAATGTAAGTATGAACCAAGAAACAACAGACAGTTGGACATGAAAAAGAATAACTGCATCAGTAAAACATACGCATACCAATTTGGTAATTCCACATGATATCTAAAGACAAGAGTGGCACTTGAAAACGAAAACTAACTCTCGGAATCTAGACAACAACGCCTCTCTAATGTTACTACTGAGGGGAGGCCAGTAACGCTAACTTAGCTTGCGGTACAACAACGATTGTTATAGTAATTATAATATTCTACTCTCTTATTTTGTGAACTAATGTTACCACTCATCGACGGTGTGAGCAAATCGCAATATTTAACAAGTGAATTATCTTGGGCTTCGACCACCTTTGGTCAATGTGTTACTCGACGAGTGTCCAAATGATTCAAGTAATCACACACCGTCATTATGCGTCGGATCAAAGATACGCTGGTTTATTGAGACATTTGAAACATCTGCTGATTCGGTAAACCATCATCGCTGCAACGGTCATATTCCAATCAAGATGGCGCAGCAATATTATGGTTATTCTCCTTCATAAATCCCAAACCACGGAACTATCCTGTCCGTAAATCGCGATATTACAATGGTACAAACACGTGTTCGGTGCCATTTGACGTTAAGACAGTGAATGACTTTAGGTACGGTAAATAACAGAGTTGCAACGTTGTCACCTGGCGGGATTACATTACAACTGTTCATAGCGTTCAGTGATCGTTACGGCAATGCGTAACGAGTTTCCTGCTTAAAAAGAACTCAGGTTGCCAAAGCTCCAAGTGCGTCACGTAGAGCAACGTACAACAGTACGTTTGTTCGGGTTTGGTGTGAATCCGAGCCACCGCTTACGATGACGTTGCGCACGAGCATCCGTGGGCTGCGGGCTCGGCGTCTACTGCGGCTAGGATGGAGCCAAGAGACGTCATCTGAGCATCCCCGTCGGATACACAGCACCGCCATGCTAACTGCTGCTGAGGACAAGGCCAAGGCCAAGACAGATACTTACAAGCTGCTGATCGTAGGAGGTGGATCTGCAGGAACGGCTGTCGCCAGCAAGTTTGCGCAGAAGCTCGACAAGCATTTCATTGGAATCATCGAGCCAAGTCAGGTGAGTGTATCGCTGATGGACTTAGTTCGACGTCGTCCGCCCGACCGCCACAGACGTGTCATCTTCGTCTCCTTTCCCTTCACTGTCTAATGTTCTCCTGACAAGTCATCTGCAAATGTCGTGATCTTCTACTATTATTGCCCTCTCTCGTTGTTCAACCTGGCCCTATGTATATTTCTATTTCTCATGTCGCTGCTTGTTTCACTACAAAACCCACATACGATTCAAAATGACCTCCACTTTTACTTGGACCTCGACTGTGATCTCACCGTAAGCTTACTGCACTAATCTTTTGTATACCATGTTATTCACGATACACAGGCCACAGGCATACAGGCACAGGCATACACGCATACACGCACACAGGCACACACACACACATGCACACACGCGCGCCACACACACACACACACACACACACACACACACACACGCGCACGCGCCACGCGCACCGCACCACACGCACACGCACACGCACACGCACACGCACACGCACACGCACACGCACACGCACACGCACACGCACACGCACACGCACACGCACACGCACACGCACACGCACACGCACACGCACACGCACACGCACACGCACACGCACACGCACACGCACAGCACAGCACACGCACACGCACACGCACACACGCACACGCACACACAGCACACGCACACGCACACGCACACGCACACGCACACGCACACGCACACGCACACGCACACGCACACGCACACGCACACGCACACGCACACGCACACGCACACGCACACGCACACGCACACGCACACGCACACGCACACGCACACGCACGCACACGCACACGCACACGCACACGCACACGCACACGCACACGCACACGCACACGCACACGCACACGCACACGCACACGCACACGCACACGCACACGCACACGCACACGCACACGCACACGCACGCACACGCACACGCACACGCACACGCACACGCACACGCACACGCACACGCACACGCACACGCACACGCACACCACCCCGCACACGCACACGCACACCCACACGCACACGCACACGCACACGCACACGCACACCACACCGCACGCCACGCACACGCACACGCAACGCACACACACATATGCACGCACGCACACACCACACACACAAATCCACGAATTCTTTATGTTGGTTTTCTCAAGAATATTTAATGTATAAATGATGTGTACTCCCAGTCAAAGCTGGTCTGGTGGATCTTCGTTATCGCTCACCACCGCTGGCTGTTCCTGCGTGCAATGTACAGACAAAACTCCAGGTCATCAAAATCTATCTGTCTCATAACAGAATGTGATTAACCTGTCGGCATTGCGACATTTCCCGATCCACAGAAAAGTTGTAATATACTTCGTAAATTACATGATGTATCATAGTGATATACTTGCTCGATTAATATAATAAGTAGTCACAATAAAAATACATTTCAATGTAATAGAAATACATATAATTCAACAACAGGGATCAGTCAATTCCAAAAGAAACCAACGCCTATAATCTAATCAATCATTTGGTTTGGCGAATTGGCATTCTATAGGCCTAAGTGATACATATCGACCGTCCAAAATAATGTATATTTTACATTTCGACTTAACCATTAAGATATGGCTAATTAGTCGAATAGATATGTGATGCCGTGCCGGTACCTTGCTATTACTTTTACTTTATTCTCACTGACCCTATCCATTGGAACCCTGGTGTGTGCATTCGTGCAGAACGGCTGGCAACTGTTCTTCGGCCCGGTTGGCAGTAGCACACAGCTGAACGGTCGCAGTGACCCGAGGGACAATAGTTTTGTGGCGCATCATTCATTCATGAATGTGTCTTTTCACTAAACGGTTTCGTTAGCTGCAGCCTGATGTTGACTGCTATTAATCAATCAATCAAATCACTTTATTGTCCTTAAAAAGGATGTGCATTTTACAACTCATGATCACATCTAAAATATATGGGATGGTCACAACAAAATACAAACGAATTTCCAGATGTATCCACTACAAGAACAATTCAACCGGGTGACATCAATATGACTCATTTAGCATTAAACACTCTAATGGCCACAGACACAACACTCCTGCTATAGCGAGATGTTTTACATTTTATACAACGGTATCTCCTTTGAGACGGAAGTACATGGAAAGAACGAGCTTTCTTCAAAATTGCATGGTCGATTGTTTCGGAGAGCATTGGTGTTGGTAAACCAATGATCTTGGCAAAAACATGTGAGATTTTCAGAAGCCTGTGACGGTTTTTCACAGAAAGAGCAGGGTAGTAATAAATGCTGCAGTAGGTTAAGAGAGGCTCAATTGTGCTACGGTAAAGGCGCAGAAGAACGTGCAGTCGCTGTTGAGACTTCTTTTGCACGGCTGTAACATGCTCTGTAAATGACAATTTTTCATCTAACATAACACACTTGAATGAATCAACCTGTTCCACTGGTTCACCGTTGATAACAATAGGACTAAAGACAGTTCTATTACGACGGAAGTCGATGCACATTTCTTTCGTTTTGGAAACATTCAGATGCAGAAAATTGTTACTGCACCAACTAGAGAAACGTACCACTGAACACAGATATGACTGGTATGAGGCAAAATCACTCAAAAGAGCGAGTATGGCTGTATCATCAGAAAACCTCACAAATTGGGTAGATGGATCAAAACTCCGACAGTCATTAAGGCGGTGGTCACTGCTTTTTCTAGTCCTTTGGGCTGAAGTTTTTACTCTTTCTAGGTCATAACCCAAATTCTGGTCGCCAGGAAGCAAGTCGATGTCTTCATTACGCGACTCTTAACATCGACAAACCCAAAATACCTGGTGACACACGTTAAGCGAGAGAATGGCCTATCTGTGTCATGCGAACCACTGACAACTAAATTTGACATGTGTCGTTCTGCATTAGACTGCTACCTCGTGGCCAACTCCTACTACTCTACGGTGTCGCCCTCTGTTGTTCTAGTCCGTACTTCTTGGAATAAGTGGATATATTTGAATAAGCAAATTGCATTGTTTTTAGTTAACATCCAATCATACAATAGTTAATGGATTAAAAATTGTAACGTGTAACTATCATGGTTTTAAAGCATACGATATTTTACTTTTCTGTGAACAGTTCGATGTCACAATTTTACAAGAGCTATGTCTGGAGACACGAGCAATGTAAATTACTACAGACTAATTGCGCTTGTCACACTTGCTTCAAACAAATTTAATGAAATTATATTGTTGGAACCTTTGACACCGTATCTGGATATAACTGACAACTAGTTTGGATTTAAGAAGGCACACTCTACTGACCAGTATTTGCTTTACAAATGTTATTCAGTACTATACACGTAACTATGGCCCAGTGTCTTCCTGCTTTCTGGACGTTTCAAAAACTTTGACAGAGTTACTCACTGGACACTTTTTAGGAAATTGTTAAACCGAGGTGTGCCTGTTCTACATATCCGTATCCTGTTATACAGGAACAGAACCCAAACATTTTCATCAACTGGGATTCTACAACCTCAGACCTTTTTTTAATGTTTCCAATGGTGTTCGACAAGGTGGGATTTCGTCCCCATATTTATTTACCGTGTACATTGGTGACTTAAGCAATATGCTAAATAGTGCTGGAATAGGTTGCCACATACACAAATGCTGCGCTAATCACGTGTTTTACACTGACGACGTATGTGTTATTGCTCCCAGTCCTAGTGTGTTTCAGAGTTTGATGAATATTTGTGCAAAGGTTGGTCTTGAAGATAATGTTGAATATAACCATATAAAGTCGTTATATATGGTCTTCAAACAACGTGGCTTTTTTCTGAAATGTCCAAATATCTATATGAACAAGCTTGCATATGTCAGACAAGCAACTACGTAACCTTTACGCCAGGTCTAATAATAATGTTTTGGCAACCCCTAATATAGCGACCCAGTTTTTCAGGGATTAAGAGCCGCTATTGTTAACATACGTGCGATACACAGACGACTGCTATACAACCAAGTGTTCACATATACTGCTGCGATGACTGTGCTGACGTTTGTGACGGCGTACTAACGTCCCTTACGTAGATCTACCTACCGTCAACTAGACATTGGCAGGTCTCCAGCCGTGTGGCGATATGGCTTTGAAATGATTCGTTTCACGGCTCGTCTGTGACATTGGGCGATGTTGATTAAAATCCCGCTGTGAAGCAAGTGAGGCCTAATACCACGAAGTCTCAGAACAAACAAACCGACGACAAATTGATGAATGGACACAACACGTGTCCAGTGGTCAGAGCCACGACGGACATGAAGACATAAACAATTAACGGCACCTTGCTGGCTTGACCGCAGTCATAGGCTTGCGAAGTGGTCAGCGTCGGGCAGCTAACAATTACAGCTGCCGAATCTATTAATAAGCAAGTTAGCGTAAATGTGTGCGTGTGTGTGTGTGTGTGTGTGTGTGTGTGTGTGTGTGTGTGTGTGTGTGTGTGTGTGTGTGTGTGTGTGTGTGTGTGTGTGTGTGTGTGTGTGTGTGTGTGTGTGTGTGTGTGTGTGTCGTGTATGCGTGCGTGCGTGCGTGCGTGCGTGCGTGCGTGCGTGCGTGCGTACGTACGTACGTACGTACGTGCGTGCGGCGTGCCTGTGTATATGTCTGTAGAAATATATAAACTAAAAATAAAGTATTTACATTGTTGACCCTATTATGTAGTATTATTTTAGAACTAATAGCACCGTTATTTTTTATAATTATCGTCATCCTTCAGTACGATGTCCATCAACATCGGACTACGCGTGCGACGTTGATAGTCCACCACAATGACCTGTGTTATTTTCCCTCTACATCGGAACGGTGACGAATGATTTGCGTGACGTCTTAGACCCACAATCGCCAGCCGATGTTTGAGCTGTACGTCGGAACGTTGACGGATTATTTATGTGACTTTGTAGACCCACTACTATCAGCCGATGTTCACGCTAGTGGGCAGTGGCCAGAGGCACATCAGCCAGACGCACAGGCCGACGGGGTCAGTCCTGCCGGACAACTGCGATTGGCTGCAGACGTCAGTGTCCGGCTTCTCTCCCGCGGACAACACGGTCAGCACGGCGGACGGACGACTGGTGAGTGGACGACTGGCCAGGAGGTTGGCCCGATGACGAAACCATCACAATCACCGTCGCCGTCGCCGTCGCCGTCGCCGTCGCCGTCGCCGTCGCCGTCGCCGTCGCCGTCGCCGTCGCCGTCGCCGTCGCCGTCGCCGTCGCCGTCGCCGTCGCCGTCGCCGTCGCCGTCGCCGTCGCCGTCGCCGTCGCCGTCGCCGTCGCCGTCGCCGTCGCCGTCGCCGTCGTCGTCGTCGTCGTCATCATCATCATCATCATCATAAATATAATATGATAATAATCAACTGTATTTAAACCCTGTTCTCCAGAGCGTGACTCTGTTCAATATTGTTTACGTAATCCTCCATTAAACAATATCAGTTATGTACATACAGATAAAATTCCATTTAGTGATATAATAAATGACATTTTAGCCTGACAGAAAAGTATCACACTATTACAATGTTACTTCATTACCGCGTCATCTTTCTTCCAGATAAACTATGAATATTTGGTGCTCGCTCTAGGGATGGAGACCAACTATCAACTGGTACGAGACTTTCTTTCGTTAATATTCTGCTCGTCACGTAAATGGTGCTACATGTTCAAACGTTTTAATTTGTTGACAACTTTCCCTTCGGTCACCGACTTGTATTTATTTGGTCTTCACTCATTAATAGCCAATAATAAAATCTGTATTATCGCACATTAAAATCACAGAACTCTTTAAAATACAGTAACATACCTTAGGCTACTGTTGATACGAACATCGATTAAGTGCTAAAATAAATATATTGAGAGTTTTTCTTTTATTGTGTCCGTGATATCAAACGTTTTAATGAGCTCCATCGTTAACGAATATCTTGCTTTTTTTGCCTAGAACGTCCGAATCACAACCGAAGTATTCCGGATTGTATTGCTCTTCTTGCGTTTCTTTTTGCCCTCTCCTTGCCCTTTGTTTTAATTCTCTTCTTACGTTTCTTTTCATCCTCTTCTTGCCGTTTCTTTTAACCTTCTTCTTGCCGTTTCTTTTAATCCTCTACTTGCCGTTTTTTAGTCTTCTTCTTGCCGTTTCTTTTAATCTTCTTCTTGCCGTTTCTTTTAATCTTCTTGCCTTTTCTTTTAATCCTCTTCTTGCGATTTTTTTAATCCTCTTCTTGCGGTTTTTTAATCCTCTTCTTGCGGTTTTTTAATCCTCTTCTTGCCGTTTTGTTAATCCTCTTCTTGCCGTTTTTTTAATCCTCTTCTTGCCGTTTCTTTTAATCCTCTTCTTGTCGTTTTTTAATCCTCTTTTGCCGTTTTTTAATCGTCTTCTTGCCATTTCTTTTAATCTTCTTGCCTTTTCTTTTAATCCTCTTCTTGCCGTTTTGTTAATCCTCTTCTTGCCGTTTTTTTTAATTCTCTTCTTGCCGTTTTTTTAATCCTCTTCTTGCCGTTTCTTTTAATCCTCTTCTTGCCGTTTTTTAATCCTCTTTTGCCGTTTTTTTAATCCTCTTCTTGCCGTTTCTTTTAATCTTCTTGCCTTTTCTTTTAATCCTCTTCTTGCCGTTTCTTTTAATCCTCTACTTGCCGTTTCTTTTGATCCTCTTCTTGCCGTTTCTTTTAATCCTCTTCTTGCCGTTTCTTTTCATCATTTTCTTGTCGTTTCTTTTCATCCTTTCTTTTTGAATCCTCTTCTTGCCGTTTCATTTAATCCTCTTCTTGCCATTTCTTTTAATCTTCTTCTTACCGTTTCTTTTCATCCTCTTCTTGCTATTTCTTTTCATTCTCTTCTTGCCGTTTCTTTTAATCCTCTTCTTGCCGTTTCTTTTAATCCTCTTCTTGCCAATTCTTTTAATCTTCTTCTTACCGTTTCTTTTCATCTTCTTCTTGCTATTTCTTTTCATCCTCTTCTTGCCGTTTCTTTTCATCCTCTTCTTGCCGTTTCTTTTAATCCTCTTATTGCCGTTTCTTTTAATCCTCTTCTTGCCGTTTATTTTGATCCTCTTCTTGCCGTTTCTTTTAATCCTCTTCTTGCCGTTTCTTTTAATCCTCTTCTTGCCGTTTCTTTTAATCCTCTACTTGCCGTTTCTTTTGATCCTCTTCTTGCCGTTTCTTTTAATCCTCTTCTTGCCGTTTCTTTTCATCATTCTTCTTGCCGTTTCTTTTAATCCTCTTCTTGCTATTTCTTTTCATCCTCTTCTTGCCGTTTCTTTTCATCCTCTTCTTGCTATTTCTTTTCATCCTCTTCTTGCCGTTTCTTTTCATCCTCTTCTTGCCGTTTCTTTTCATCCTCTTCTTGCCGTTTCTTTTCATCCTCTTCTTGCTATTTCTTTTCATCCTCTTCTTGCCGTTTCTTTTCATCCTCTTCTTGCCGTTTCTTTTCATCCTCTTCTTGCTATTTCTTTTCATCATTTTCTTGCTATTTCTTTTCATCCTCTTCTTGCTATTTCTTTTCATCATTTTCTTGTCGTTTCTTTTAATCCTCTTCTTACCGTTTCTTTTCATCTTCTTCTTGCTATTTCTTTTCATCATTTTCTTGTCGTTTCTTTTCATCCTCTTCTTGCCGTTTCTTTTCATCTTCTTCTTGCTATTTCTTTTCATCCTCTTCTTGCCGTTTCTTTTCATCCTCTTCTTGCTATTTCTTTTCATCCTCTTCTTGCTATTTCTTTTCATCATTTTCTTGTCGTTTCTGTTAATCCTCTTCTTACCGTTTCTTTTCATCTTCTTCTTGCTATTTCTTTTCATCCTCTTCTTGCCGTTTCTTTTCATCCTCTTCTTGCCGTTTCTTTTAATCCTCTTCTTGCCGTTTCTTTTGATCCTCTTCTTGCCGTTTCTTTGAATCCTCTTCTTGCCGTTTCTTTGAATCCTCTTCTTGCCGTTTCTTTTCATCATTTTCTTGTCGTTTCTTTTCATCCTCTTCTTGCCGTTTCTTTTAATCCTCTTCTTGCCATTTCTTTTAATCTTCTTCTTGCCGTTTCTTTTAATCTTCTTCGTGCCGTTTCTTTGAATCCTCTTATTGCCGTTTCTTTTCATCCTCTTCTTGCCGTTTCTTTCCATCCTCTTCTTGCCTTTTCTTTCATCCTCTTCGTGCCGTTTCTTTTAATCCTCTTCGTGCCGTTTCTTTTAATCTTCTTCGTGCCGTTTCTTTTAATCATCTTCTTGCCGTTTCTTTTAATCCTTCTTCTTGCCGTTTCTTTTAATCTTCTTCTTGTCTTCTCTGTTAATCCTCTTCTTTCCGTTTCTTTTAATCCTCTTCTTGCCGTTTTTATTAATCCTTTTCTTGCCGTTTCTTGTAATCTTCTTGTCTTCTCTGTTAATCCTCTTCTTGCCGTTTCTTTTAATCCTCTTCTGGCAGTTTCTTTTAATTCTCTTCCTGCCGTTTCTTTTAATCTTCTTCTTGCCGTTTCTTTTAATCCTCTTCTTGCCGTTTCTTTTAATCTCTACTTGCCGTTTCTCTTTAATCCTCTTCTTGCCGTTTCTTTTAATCCTCTTCTTGCCGTTTCTTTTAATCCTCTTCTTGCCGTTTCTTTTAATCTTCTTGCCTTTCTTTTAATCCTCTTCTTGCCGTTTCTTTTAATCTCTTCTTGCCGTTTCTTTTAATCCTCTTCTTGCCGTTTCTTTTAATCTCTTCTTGCCGTTTCTTTTAATCCTCTTCTTGCCGTTTCTTTTAATCCTCTTCTTGCCGTTTCTTTTAATCCTCTTCTTGCCGTTTCTTTTAATCTCTTCTTGCCGTTTCTTTTAATCCTCTTCTTGCCGTTTCTTTTAATCCTCTTCTTGCCTTTCTTTTAATCCTCTTCTTGCCGTTTCTTTTAATCTCTTCTTGCCGTTTCTTTTAATCCTTCTTCTTGCCGTTTCTTTTATCATCTTCTTGCCTTTCTGTTAATCCTCTTCTTGCCGTTTCTTTTAATCCTCTTCTGTGCCGTTTCTTTTAATCTTCTTCGTGCCGTTTCTTTTAATCATCTTCTTGCCGTTTTTATTAATCCTTATCTTGCCGTTACTTGTAATCTTCTTCTTGCCTTCTCTGTTAATCCTCTTCTTTCCGTTTCTTTTAATCCTCTTCTTGCCGTTTTTATTAATCCTTTTCTTGCCGTTTCTTGTAATCTTCTTGTCTTCTCTGTTAATCCTCTTCTTGCCGTTTCTTTTAATCCTCTTCTGGCAGTTTCTTTTAATTCTCTTCCTGCCGTTTCTTTTAATCTTCTTCTTGCCGTTTCTTTTAACCTTCTTCTTGCCGTTTCTTTTAATCCTCTACTTGCCGTTTCCTTTAATCCTCTTCTTGCCGTTTCTTTTAATCCTCTTCTTGCCGTTTCTTTTAATCCTCTTCTTGCCGTTTCTTTTAATCCCCTTCTTGCCCTTTGTTTTAATCCTCTTCTTGCCGTTTCTTTTAGTCATCTTCTTGCCGTTTCTCACCTTGTGCCGTCGCCTTCTCTTCACGTTGTTCTACTTAATTACACTTTACGAATGAGTACCTGCTTATGTAAGAATGTTATTATTTTGTGCAGTAATCGTGGCGTCCCTGAACGATTCCCACATAATTTAGTGAGTGTTCGATTGAGCAGGCCTATCAGGAGGAACGTGTGAAGCTCTCTGGGTAGTTCTAAAGACCGAATTCAGACCCATATGGAGCTTTGTATTTACAGGTGAAAGGTCTCCCTGAAGCCTTGGAACATGACCCGGCTGTCTGCTCCAACTATCACCCGAAGTACGCACAGAAGACGTTCCCCGCCATGCAAGCCTTCAAGGAGGGAAACGCCATCTTTACTTACCCAAACACACTAATCAAATGCGGAGGCGCAGCACAGAAGATACTGTACATGACTGAAGAATATTTTCGGAAGGTAGGAAAACCTGGGCGTAATATAATATTGCCATCATATATTCATACAAATAAAGAGATCCGTTTTCGCTGAAGTCGGTGTTGATAGAACTATGTTTACGTACATGATTCCATTGTTCCGATAACATATTCGTTCATCACGATCTGAAGTGAAATGTAACTCGACGACTCATACCGGCGTCGACCCAAAACTCTACGTTTCTTATCGAGCAAGCCGTATTGGTTGTCCGTTTGGTGCGCTCCCAGACCCGGCGTACGGGCACCTGTGAAACCGCCAACAGGGGTCGCTGCTGCTGAGTACATCAGTACCAGTCAACAATACCCTTGGTACATCCCCCAGCAAACATCCTCTTTTTCAGTCCAGCCAACTGCTCGTGTGGTGACGTGCAATGTTTGGGACGTAGACGCAAATATTCGTGTATTAGCAGGGATATTTTGTTGGGAAAGAAGATATGTATATGACAGATGGCCTCCATTTAAGCGGAAAGGGCGCAGCAGTGTTCTCCGAGAACCTGCTTCGATCGATGGACAATGGAACAGGTTGCAACTTTTAAAACTAGTTTCGCAGGGGGGATACACAGAGAAGCCAAATACTAGAGGCATAGATAAAGATAGCAAAAATAAATCAGCAAAGAACAGCCTGGAAATTTGGTTATAAATGTGTTTGTTTAAATGCAAGGAGCATAGTAAACAAAAGAAATGAACAAAACAATATGGTAGAAGATATTGACCCTCACATAATAGGTATAACTGAATCTTGGGCCAACCCCGATATATCTGAAGCCGAATTAGGAATGACAGGATATGTAATGTTTAGGAAAGATAGATTAGGAAGAAGGGGAGGCGGAGTTATTTTATATATTAAAGAATCCATCCAGGCTGATGAAATAAAACTAGAAAAAGAAGCAGAATGTGAAGAAGCTGTCTGGTGTAACATAGATACAGGAAACTCAACACTAACTGTTGGGTTAGTGTATCGGAGTCCAAACATAAGCAGAGAAGAGAATGAAAAAAATACTTAATGCTATCAAAGAAGTGAGTAAACGGGACTGTATTATTATAGGGGATTTTAACCATGGGCATATACAGTGGACATCTCTACAGAGTACCGGGAGAGAGGATCAAGAGTTTTTAAATTTAGTTCAAGATAGTTTCCTTTCTCAACATGTGTTAGAAGCAACCAGGGGCGAGAATGTGTTAGACATAGTATTGAGCTCACAGAAGGAATTTGTTGATAATGTCAAGATATGTGAGCCACTGGGGTGTAGTGATCACAACCAGATACATTTTATCATCAAAGTAAAGGGAGAACGGAATAGAAAAATAAGGTACAGGAAAAAAATTCACAAAGGAAGATATAAGGACATGAGGGAATATTTAGCAAAAATAGACTGGAATAAAACACTGAAGAATAAGACAGCAACAGAATGCTGGAATATTTTAAAGAGTGAAATTGACTGCGTCGTTGACAAATTTGTTCCGTTAAAAAAGCAGGGGACACGGTCAAAGAAGAAACACTTATCGAAGGAAGCCATTTGAAAAATCAAGTACAAGCAAATGATGTGGAAGAGATATAGACATACTGGAAGTGAAGAACACTATAGCATTTACAAAGAAGCACTTAATCAAGCTACAGCTGAAATTAGAAATTCAAAGAGAAGCTACGAACACAAAATTGCTTTTAATATAAAACATGACAGCAAGAGTTTTTATGCGTATGTTCGAAGTAAACAGAAAGTTCAGGATAAGGTCGGTCCTCTAGAAGGTAGTGATGGAAACATAATAACAGAGGGATTCTTAATGGCAGAAAACCTAAATGAGTACTTTAGTTCGGTGTTTACCAGGGAAGATATTAGTATATTACCAGTACTTGAGACTAAGTTCGAAGGGAGAGAGTTTGAATATTTAGGACAACTAATTGTAACCCCAACAATGGTAGCTATGAAAATAAGAGATATGAAGGATAATAAATCACCTGGAGTGGATGGGATTCCTCCCAAATTACTATTGAAATTGTAGAACAAATCAGCATACCGCTTGCAACAGTGTTCAATTTGTCATTAGAGGAGGAATAGTTCCGTTAGAATGGAAAGAAGCAAACATTATACCATTATTTAAAAGGTTCGAGAAACAAGTCAGAGAACTATAGACCAGTGAGTTTAACATCTGTGATTTGCAAACTATTAGAAAGACTAATTAAAGATCACCTGGTTGATTTTCTTGTTAAAAATAAATTGATAAACCCATCTCAACATGGGTTTTTAAAAGCGAGGTCATGCTTAACAAATATGTTATGTTTTTTGGAAGATGTCACAAAGTGGGTAGATGAAGGATCACCAGTAGATATAATCTATTTGGATTTAAAAAAAAGCTTTTGACAAAGTGCCACACCAACGACTACTACTTAAACTAAAGGCCCATGGCATAGGAAATGGTATGATCAACTGGATAGAAAAATGGCTTATTGATAGAAGACAAAGAGTAGTAGTTGATGGGGAGGTTTCAAACTGGAAATCGGTTTTGAGTGGAGTACCGCAGGGATCAGTACTGGGACCTATTTTATTCTTAATATACATCAATGATTTGGATGATGACACAACAAGCAAGGCGTTGAAGTTTGCGGACGACACAAAAGTGTTTAGGAAAATTAAAAGTGATGTAGATAGACAGCATTTACAAGATGATCTTAATAAGTTGATAGAATGGTGTGAGAAGTGGCACATGCTGTTTAATTTTGGAAAGTGTAAGTGCCTCCACACAGGACATGGGAATGAAGATGCACAATATACAATGGGTGGTACTGTACTAAATACTACCTTAAAGGAAAAGGACTTAGGGTTAACTATTAGTGCTGACATGAAGGTATCAGAGCAGTGTGGAATTGCAGCAGCGAAGGGAAACCAAATTCTTGGATTAATTAGGCGAAATATAGTGTACAAAGAAAAAGAACTAATAATACCGCTGTATAAAACAATAGTTAGGCCTCACTTAGAATATTGTATACAAGCATGGAGGCCATATCGCAAGAAGGATATTGATATGCTAGAAAGAGTACAAAGGAGAGCAACCAAAATGATACAAAAACTCAGGAATATTAGTTATGAAATGCGTCTAAAAGAATGTGGTTTAACAACACTAGAAACAAGAAGATTGAGGAGATCAGATTGAGGTGTTTAAAATATTGAATGGATATGAAAATATTGACAGAAATATTTTTTTCACAGTCAAGAAAGAGAGAAGGACTAGAGGACATGGAGTTACATTAGCAAAGAAGCAGTGTAGACTGGATATTAGAAATTTTTCATTTTCACAAAGAACAGTAAACGAATGGAACATATTATCAGCTGATTGTGTAGGTGCTAGTAGTGTTAATATATTTAAAAATAAAATCGACATATACCTAAGACGGGCGGGGTATACTTAGGTAGATAGGTTGGATTCTCGATAAGCCAAATGGCTTCCTAGTCTACCTGCCATCTAGAGTTGAATCTCTAGGTGGCAATCTTGTTAAATCTTGTTAAATCTTGTTAAATCCAGTCCAGTTGCGTGAAATTGACCGTTATACTGGAATTCCGAAAAAGTATCTATACGTCTTCACGTTACGGCGTATATCAACGCTGTTCTCACGAGTGAAGCAGTCACGATGGGCGAAGTCAATAAACTAGTTCGATTCGGATAAGTCAAGTTTGTCTGGTAGTTTGCCCAGCAAACAACAATGGCTTGCAAAGATGTTGTTAGATAACGCTGGCGTCTTCCGGGAATGCTCCAGTACGAGAAATGAGATTAACAAGCGAATGTACTTTGTAAACATTGCGAGTTGTTGGCAAGTCAGACTGTTGGTTTACCGATATCGGTTGTATTTATTAATTATCGGAAGTTCTCGTTCCAGACGGGGAAAAGAGACAAGGCGACGATGATATACAACACATCACTCGGTGTAGTTTTCCCTGTTCCTAAATATTCGAAGGCGTTATACGCACAAATACTACAGCGGTGGGTGCACTTGTGACATTGTGGACGTTTGTGCATGGGTTCGTGCTGAACAGTTTTGCGTGTGCGTGTGCGCGTATTCATCAGTGCGCGTATTCATTCATCATGTGTTTGTTTGTTCGGTGTGTGTGTGTGTGTGTGTGTGTGTGTGTGTGTGTGTGTGTGTGTGTGTGTGTGTGTGTGAGTGCGAGTGCGTGTGCGTTTGCGTTTGCGTGTGCGTGTGTGCGTGTGCGTGTGCGTGGGCGTGTGCGTGTGCGTGTGCGTGTGCGTGTGCGTGTGCGTGTGCGTGTGCGTGTGCGTGTGCGTGTGCGTGTGCGTGTGCGTGTGCGTGTGCGTGTGCGTGT